>PVKH010015896.1:0-15921 GCA_004027955.1 Chaetophractus vellerosus
CCCAATCAGCTATCCTCTGCTTCAGAGCCGGTGACTGTACACCTAAACTGATGCCATCTTGCCTCGGCATAAGGTCCCCCAGAATAAATCTTATGTTGCAAACTATAAATTCTTTATTTTTGCATAGTAAATTTTATTAAGCCACAAGGAACAGGGTTGAATAATTTATCATGAGCAGTCTACAACTTATGCATAAAATGAAAAAAAAAACACATTACCTCAGCAGTACACAAATGACTGATTTTTCTGTCTGTTCTAATAGGAGAAATGTAGTAGGAATACTTTTTAAAATATAGAAGTTTGTTATTGTTAATGATATTTTGGCTCAACTTTCATTACCCAGGAACTGTTTTATTAATACATTTGGAGAAACAATATTAAGAATTTGAGCCATCATTTCTTTTTCTACTTCAATCTATTACAGGAGAAGTAACTAAAGTTAGCTGTGGAGGGAGCTGATGTAGATTCATTCTGAAAACATTTTCTGAGAGGACGATAGTGTTTATGACAACTAAATACAGCTTCTATGTATTCAAAATCATAACTGGATCACTGACATCTTAGAAACTTCATGTTGATCAGATAATAGATTAACTAACTTTGAATACTCAATAGAATACTAAATACATCACAAATTTCATTTATTCTGATTTAATTGTTAAGAAACATCTTGACTTGGAAAAAAGTTTGTTTCAGTAGAACCTATGACTGCCATGGATCTAAAAAGCACAATTAAAGTAAAATAAGTGTAATTTTATTTTTCTTGAAGAAAATGGAATTAAGCAGGTGAAATAAATTTATCTACTTAGACATTTCAAGAGACCTATTCTGAACAGTGTAGTAGCAAAGAGAAGCTTAAATTTGGATGCCTATAAGTTTGGGAAAATATACTTACCTGAGGAAAACACAATCTCTCTTATTTCAGAGGTGCATTCGGTAAATTGCTATGGAACGTATAGACAACAAGCCTGATAAAGTCTCTTTCTCAAGAAGTAAAAACACCTTGGAGGGATGGGTTATTTGTCCAGTGGGATGAATATGCCTTCTATTGCTCTGGCTGCCTCTTGCAGTCTTTTGCAACTTTGCCAAGTAACACTCTTCTCTCCACTGGAAAGCAGATGTTGAAAAGACAATTTTATGGGTCTTGAATTATGTATGAGGCTAAAAATTGTCTAATTAAATAATAATTAATTAAGTGTATTGACCAAGAGTACTGGAGGGGAGTTCATTTCCTTGAAAATTATGTAATCCTGTACACTGAAGGTATGAAGTGGTAATAATTAGGTCACAAATAATTTGCCTACCCATTAGCTCTCCAGCTATAAGTCCTATTTCATCAATAATAGTTTGTCTATTTTTATGATAGCCATCCTAGTAGACTTGAAGTTGCATCTCATTGTAGTTTTTTAAAATTGTTTTTTCTTTCTTTTCCTTTTTTCCCCCTATTTATTGGAGTAGTTATGATCTTACAAAACAACCATGCATAACATGCAAAATTCCCATACATTAACCCAACACCAGCACCTTGAAATATTGTGGAGAATATGATTCCTTCCACTGTAAAAGAAAATTACCCAAACTTCCAGAAAATGTAGAAAGGTAAATTTCCTCTTTTTGCCCCCTAAACAAATTTTCTTTTCCAGGGAGAAATTATTAAATCATTGTTCTCTATTTTCTTTACATGTCATTTCACTGTGGAGTTGTGACATAAAATTGCAAAAACATATTTTGACATAACTGAGATCTTACCATACTTTGATTTAACTGCTTATTTTTTAATTAACCTATTCTTCACAAATTTTCCAATGTAGTCAAAGATATGCTTACTACTTGTGTTTTAATATTTGCATATTAATCACATTGTTTCTTTTTTCTTTTTTTTATTCCTTTCACTTTTAAAATGGTTTTAGATTACATAAATTATACAACAAATATACAGGTTTTTTTCACATATATCCCAACCTGTTCCCCTCCAACACTTTTCCTTATTAACAACATCTTTGATGAGTGTGGTACATTTGTTACATTTGATGAACACATATTGAAGCATTGCTGCTAACCATACTCAATAGTTTACATTAAAATTTACACTTTCAACTGCACATGTTTATAGGTTTTAACAAAATGTATAATGGCTGAATTCATCATTGCAATCTAATTCAAAACAATTCTATTGTCCCAAAAATGCCCCATGTTACATCTGTTCTTCACTCTACCTCACCTCAGAAACTCTGGTGACCACTGCCTTTATATCAATGCTAAAAATTCTTCCATTGCTACAAAAATAATGTCTACTTTAGTCCATAGTTGCATTCCTACCTTATGTTTGTTCATTCCTCAATATCAAGGATTTTGGAATGGTGGTGCCCAATCTGTTTCTGAGTGAGAGAGTGTTAGAGCCCATGGAGCAGAAGGATGGACCTGTCTTGCTTGCAGATGTAGATAATTTCTGTTTTGGGAGATAGGTATTGTCCATTCTTATCCTTTTGATAGCTGTCCTGGGTGAATCTGATGAAATTTAGAGTGGGTTTTGCAACTCTGGGGAGATTCAGGTTTCAACCAGCATATGAACAAACCAAAAATTTAAATCCCTTGTACATATATATCATGATTATAATATTAAATATAGTTTCAAATAAAAGGGACAGAAGAGCCATATTTAGGGAAATTAAAAATATGTCAAATTCTCTTACATTGTGGAACATATATTCCAAAGTAAGGTCCACTGATTGTGTGCCTAATTCCTGAGATGATGTGTCCTGCTTATAGTGTCTAGGTGTCTCAAGAGCCCACAGAAGCCCACCCGCTCAAGGGACTGTTTATTGTGGCAGTCAATGAGATCCTCCTGATTCACACATAAGCATAACCTCTGGTATGAACTCCCCACTCAATTATATCTTGGACATAAAAAGTCACTTGTTTTTAATATTTCCCTCTTTTGGTCAAAGTATTTTTCCAAATATATACCTAGTCTGTGCTTGCTAATAATACCTCAGTGCCAGGGAATCTCATCCCCAGGACTCAGGTCCCATGACAGTAGAAGATAGTTTATATGATGAGTTTGACTTAGAAAGGGACCACATTTGAGCAACAAGGAGACTTTTAAGAAGTAACTCTTAGGCAATATATAATGCTAAGCTAAGTTTTAATACCCAAGAACAAGGTTCATAAGTACAATCATCAATGTCAGGGGTGTATAATTCTGTCTTCCTTTGGTAGGCAAGCCTGTGTAATTAGTGGGTTTTTGTTGCTCTAGTAGAGAATGTAGCAGGCCCTCCTAGGATGGGAATTCAATATTCTTTCAGTTATTGTGTAGGTCTCCACTCACCAAGACAACATCCCATGACCAATTGAACTTAATATTCTATAAAGTCATGCTCAAGGTGTACCCCTCCCTACAAATCCTCCATCACTGACACCCCTGTTATACTTGTGACCCTTCAGCAATCCAAAACCTCACCCAAAACAAAGCCCAAAAATGAATAAAAATAATAAAAAATAAAATAATACAAATAAAAATAAAAATAGTATAATTTAAAAAATATATTTAAAACAGTTTATATGTATTTCATCACTGTAAGATATGTAATATTTTTGGACAGTGACAATTTCTTCTGTATGTTCCCCCAGCATCTAATTTTTTTTTCTTTATTTCAAAGAAGCTTTCAGTTACAGAAATTTCCAATAGAATATATAGGGGATTCCCCTGTACCCCACCCCCACACTTTCTCACAATTTCCCCTATTAATAACATCTTATATGAGTATGGGACATTTGTTACAATTGATGAACAAATATTGAAGCATTGTTACTGTGATGGCTAGGCTAAAGTGTCAACTCGGCCAGGTAATTGAGCCCAGCTGTTGGGTCCAGCAAGCCTGGGGCTAATTGCATCTGCATCAATCAGCAAGATTGGATGAAGAATGGATGACGCTGTTATCCATTCAGTTGACTGCTTATAAAAGGGAACTGATTTCAACATTCAGAGAGAATTTCCCAGCTCGTCCTTTGACAGCGAACTTCTCCCAGAAACTCATCGGCGACCCTTCATCAGTCTTTCATCGGAGCAAACTTATCGAGGACCCTTCATCAGTCTTTCATTGGAGCCCCTGGCTTGCAGCCTGCCAGCAGAACCTGGACTTGTGTATCCCCATGGTCACGTGAGAGACTCTTATAAAATCTTATATTTTTAACAGAGATCTCGTGTTGATTCTGTTTCCCGAGAGAACCCTGACTAGAACAGTTACTAACCATAGACCAAGGATTAAACTATGGATTATGTTTTGCACCATACGCTTCTACATGTTTTGATAATATTTATAATGGCCTGCATCAGTCATAGCCAAAATGCAAACCAATTACAATGACCTAAAAATATCATTTCATCTGTTCTATTATTCCATCCCCTATGATATCCACTAAGTTTTTTTTTCCTGAATTTCAAGTATTTTATTACAGTGAACCTGCTAGGTTAACACTTGACAAAAAAATATATATATATATATATATATAGAACCCTGCCTAAGAGTGATTAACTATATACACTTACTGGTGTTGAAAACTTGTAATAGTGTTAAATCATACTACTGAATCCTTTTAAGTAAGACAACATCTGCAGTATTCCTTGAATTTTGCATCTATCTTTGAGAAAAACATTTTGTTCCATTTAGATTCTTGACTCTTTTTAATTTAATTGAATGTATTTCACCATCCCTCTTCTCTAACTTGAATACTGATATATCTGTTACATTATTGTCCAATTTTGCTTGATAAAACTCTATCAATCCAGGTAGATGGTAGCCATGTCTCATTCATTTTTAAATATTGCTTGGAAATGATTTCTTATATCTAATGTAACTTCACTATTAAAGGTGAATACCTTTTTAAAAATATATTTTTTTAAAGATTTATTTATTTTATTACATATCTCCCATTCCCCCCACTGTGGTGATGCGCTGAGACTGGTCACTGCGCAGGTGTGGCTTTCCCCGCTTGTAGGCGGCTTCTGCTTCCATTCATGGGCCGGCTCTCAGTTTGCGGGTGGCTGGCTGCGCTCCATTCACGGGCGACCTGCCCTGCCTGTGGCGGCTTTTGCCCTGTCCATGGCAGCTTTTTGACCTGCCCACGGCGGCTCTGGCCGACCCATGGTGGCTTGCCATTCTCAAGGTGGTCTGCCCGCTAGGAGAGGTCCCCAGGAACCGAACCTGGGGCCTCCCATGTGGTATGCCGGGGCCCTATCCACTGGGCTGTCGAGCCGGCCCCTAAAAATTTTTTATATATCTATATACATTTTTAGGATACCCTGATTACATAAACATTACACAGAAATTCCTGGTGTACCCATATGCCAACCCCCCACACACCTCCCACAACCTCCCACATAGACATTTCTCATCAGTGTGGCATAATTCCTGTGATAGATATACACATTTTGGGGCTTTGCCATTAAGCATAGATCACAGTTCAGTCTGTAGGGGGGTTATTGGTTCGCTGGCTCAGGGCCCACACAGTTCCACATGATACATATGATACAAAATGGCCTACAACCTCCATTGCAACATCACCCATGACAATTCCCAAGTCCCAAAAAAGCCCTGCTTTACAATGGCCCTTCCCTCTCCCTACCCCCAGGTGTCCTGTGGCCCTGGCTCCACATAATTTTGCAATTTCTTCCATTGCATATATCACATGTCTATAGCAGGACATGAACAAGTCCATTCTAGCCCATATTTCTTCCCCCAATCCTGTCGAGTCTGGGATGGTGATGTCCCCTCTAGCACCAAGTGAGAGGGGGCTTATATCCCATGGGTACAATGGAAGAGATTATCCTGCCTGCTGCTGCAGGATCTCTCCATTCCCCAGCATAGCTTTCATCTATCATCAACTCCCAACTAGGTGTCCTGGGTGAATCCATTGAGTTGTAGAGTAGGAGTTGCAGGTCCATAGAGTCTCTGGATGCATTTGGCACATGGACAGCCTGTAGTCTCTGGTCTATGGAAGTACATCTAAACCTCTGGCATCAAATATAGGTTTGAATAGAAGAGACAGATTGACCATGCATAAGTTTCAAATTTTGAAGAATAAAATTCATAGCACATGCAGTAATATTGAGGACTTGATTTATTGATCTGTTTTCTTTTATTATGCACTGCCTATGTTCTTGAGAGATTCTCACCCCTCAAATTGAGGACATACCAGGACTCCCCCCTGAGTGGGAGTTTGATATTGTCTTGTTTATTGTGTGGGTCTCCAGCAACTAAGATAGCACACTATAACAATATGAACATTTTCATATTTACAGGTTTGCTCTATCCCTATCCCCAATGTCACTCACCAGTAGCCATCCCCTGCATTATTGGCCAATAGAACATTCCTACCACTGTATTTTAACCACAGACCTACCAATCCCTATTGATCAGATGTTTTTTCCTCCAGCACAATTTCCAGTTGCATGGAGAGTACAACTCAATGTCCACACCCTACTCTCCTGCACATTCCAGCACCACCACCTCCCCTCACATCCCTGCACCAACACATTCCCATCTACTTCCCAACCACCCTTATCACATTATCATAGGTTTTGTCCATATTGAGCATTGGCTCACTAACTTTATTCCCTTTCTGTCTCCTGTTAACCTATCTTCCAAACTCTGATTCTGTCATCGTCGCTTTTCAGTGATGACACTACTCACAGGGACCGGGGACCAACTGCTGCCATTGTTCAGCAGCGACCCTGCTTGCCATGGGGTTTTGGCTTGCTGCCCCCGAGGGGTCTCCCAGCTGTCAGGAGGCAAAGGGGTCTCCAAGTGGCCCTCCCCAACCAGATAGAAGACAAAGGGAAACAGTGGGAAAGGGAAGAAGGGGGAAAAGAAGGGGATTATTGGCTCGCTGGCTCAGGGCTCTAGGCTGGCCAGGCTCAGGTGCCCCGAGCACAGCAAGTTGATTGGCTTGCCAGGGCTCAGGTGTCCCAGGGCATGGCAGGCCAGGTACATGGGAGCCCTACGGACTCAGGCGTCCCTGAGCACTATGGGCCAGGAATCTGGGATCTGTGCATGATGAGGGGGAGGAAGCAGGGTGACTGGTGGAAAGGCAAGCGATGGACAGAGCACACACACCCACTTTGGAGACAAGGCTGGGTGACCATGTCTAAGTTTATTAGGGAAACACTGCCACTTATAACGTGTGGGGGTAAAGGGAGGAGGGAGTGCAACAGAGCAACTCCCAATTGGCAGAGGCAAACAACAAATGGGGAAGCACAACTGGGCAGCTTCTGATTGGTGGAGGCTGGTGTGTGACCAGGCAGGCTCCAATTGATGAAGGCTGGTATGGGACCAGGCAGCCTCAGATAGATGGAGGCAGGTTTTATGCCCATATATGGCCAGGCAGCTTCTTGCAGGCAGGGAGAGACAGAGTTGTACTATGGGGGAAAGGGGAGGGGTGGAGAGAGGTGGAGCTGCACTGCAGCAAGGAGGGGAGGGGAAGGGGAGAGGTGGAGCCATGCCACTGTGGCTGTCAGTCATCAGTGTAACTTGAGAGGCTTCCGGCTGCTGCTCAGGGTGCTGTTCTACCCCATTAAGCGCTGGGGGCTTTTAGCCTGCCCCAGATCCTCCCACATTATTCTGTGAGTCTGCTCAATTTCCTTAAGTCATATCAATGAGGTCATGTAATATTTATCATTCAGTGATTAGCTTACTTCACTCAACATAAGGACTTCAAGATTCATTCATGTTGTCCCAAGTGTTAATACTGTATTCCTTCTTACAGCTGAGTAAAATTCCATTGTATGCATATACCACAATATGCTTATCTTTTCATCTTGATGGACACTTGGATTGCCTCCAAATTTTGGCAATAGTTAATAATATCATTATGTACATTTGTGTACATATATCTGTTCATGGCCCCACTTTCAACTCTTCTGGGTATAAACCCAGCAGTGAGATTGCGTATTATATGGCAGTTCTATAGTTAGCTACAAGAGAAACCTCCAAACTGTCCTCCACAATGCCAGCACCATTTTACATCCCATCAGCGGTGGATTAGTGTTCCCTCTCCTCCACATCATCTCCAACACTTGTAGTTCTGATTTTTAATACCTGCAATTTTAATAGGGTAAGAAGATGTCTCATTGTAGTTTTGATATGGATTTCCCTAATAGCTAGTGTTTTTGAGAATCTTTCATGCACTTTTTAGCCATTTGTATTACTTGTTTAGAAAATGTCCATTAAACTCTCTTGCCCATTTTTAAAATGAGTTTTTTGTCTTATTATTTTTGAGATGTAGGATTTCTGTATATATGCTGGATATTAGGTTCTTATCAAATAAATGATTATCAAATATTTTCTACCATTGTGTAAGCTGGCTTTTCAGTTTCTTAACTATCTCCTTTGTAGTGCAAAAGTTTTTTTTTTTATTATGAAAAGGTCACACATCTATTTTTCTTTCATTGCTTGCAATTTGTGTGTAAAATTTATGAAACTATATATTACTACTATATTTCATAGGTGTTTTCGGACATTGTCTTCTAAGAGCTTTTAGATCTTGATTTTATATTCATATCTTTTTTCCATCTTTAGTAAATTTTTGTATAAGCTGTGAGATGGTTTTCCTCTGCCATTCTTTTGTATATTGATATCCAGTTCTCCAAGCACCATTTGGTGAACAAGCCATTTTATCCCAGGTGAGTGGACTTGGTGGCTTGATCATATATCATTGAGCATATATGTGAGTTTCTATTTCAGAACTCTCATTTTGGTTCCATTTGTCAGTATGTCTATCCTTGTGCCAATACCAGGCTTTTTTGACCACTGTAGTTTTGTAGTATGCTCTAAAGTCAGGTACTGTGATTCCAACATTTTTATTGTTTTTGTTATACTTTTTAATTTTTAAAAAGGTACTTATATTACCTAAAAGCTACACAAAAATATAGGGATTCCCAAATGCCCCACCTGCCACACCTCCCACAACCTTCCACATAAACATCCTTCAATAGTGTGGCACATTAATTACAATTGATAAACACATCCTGGGGCTTTGCCATTAAGCATGGACCATAGTTCACATTGTAGACCACACTGTCTCCCACACAATTCTGGATGATATGTGATGATATAAAATGGCCTATATCCATCATTACAATGTCACTCAGGACAATTCCCAAGTCCCAAAAATGCCCCAATATTACAACTGTTTTCCCTCTCCCTGACCCCAGAGCCTCCAGTGTCTCCTGGCTCCACATCAGTGTTGTAATTTCTTCCATTGTGTGACCACAATATGTCTATAGTATAATACCAGCAAGTCCACTCTAGTCCATAGCTCTTTGCTCAATCTTAAGGAGTCTGGGGTGCTGATGTCCACTCCACCTCCAATTTAAAGGGGGCTTATATCCTATGGGGTATATGGATGGGACTATCCTGCCTGCAGATGCAGACTCTCTCCATTCCCTGGGACTGTCATTGTCCATCATCATCTCCCCACCACTTGTCCTGGGTGAGTTCATTGAGCTGTAGAGTAGGAGTTGCAGCTCTACATGGACAGCCCATAGATTCAAGTCTCTGGATGTACACCTACAAACTCCAGCACCAATATAGGATTGAATAGAAGGGCAGATGAGCCATGAGCAGGGAAGACAGAATTGAGTCCAACTCTGTCACTGTCAGGAGCACAAATTCCAAAGTAGTGACCACTGGCAAGGCACCAAACTCCAGAGCTATCCAACCTGACCATAGGACCTGGGTTTCTCCAGAGCCCTCAGGAGCCCCACTATTTAGAGTGATTTCCACTCTGGAAGTCTATGACATCATACTGAGATATTCAAAAGCGATACATCTGGGATGACCTATCTTAGCCATATAAACACATTTGTCTTTACAATTTCCCCCTTTTATTTGAGGTCATATTCCAGTCCCACTGCCAGTTGGCAATTGGTAGCAATCCCTCTGTTCCAGGGAGGCTCATTCCCAGTAGTCATTTCCCATGCTGGGAGGAAGGAAATGCATTCGTATGCTGAGTTTTGCTTAGAAACAGGCAACATTTGAGCAAAAAGGAGGCACTCAGGAGGCAAATCTTAGACACCCCATAACAATAGGCTAAGTTTCAATTTCAAGAGCAAAGACTCATAAGCCTAGTCATCAACATCAAGGGCCATCAGTGAATCATCCTCTTTCACCAGTCACTGGCCCTGCATTTGGGGGACTGTTGCTACTACCTTAGAGGATGTGGCAGAGCTCTTCAGGATGGGAATTCAGTGTTCTCTCATTTACTGAGTGATTCTACACCCACTCTCACAATGCCCTGTGAACAATAGACCATATAGCTCATTTTTATATACCTTATATTTATGGTCAATTGAACTTCCCCCCATGCATCCCCCTTCCCTGACACCCCACAACAAGAATCATCCCCACACCAGTTGTATCCCTTCTGTGACCCAAAGCTTCTTCAAAGAGGAAGCCATTACAATAGCTGGATACAATTAATAGGAAAATGAAATAATAATGAAAAGTTTAAATGTAAGAGATAAAATAAATAAATTTTTTTTAAAAATTGAAAGTAAAATAAAATTAAGATTGGGATATTAAAAAGCTGAAAAATATATATACTTTTTACATTTGTCTTTCATCATTGCAATATCTGGTGTCCTGTCTGTACCGTGGCATCTTCCCCCTCTCATTCCACATTTTTTCATTATATTTCTGGCTATCCTGGTCCCCTTGCCCTTTCAAATAAGTTTCATAGTTAGCTTTTCCAATTTTGTAAAAAATGCTGTTGTAATTTCTATTGACATCCTGTTAAATCTGTAAATCATTTTGGGTACAATAGATATCTTAATGATGTTTAGTCTTCCAGTCCATGAACATGGAATATTCTTCCATTTATTTAGGTATTCTTTTATTTAATTTAACAATGCTGTGTAATTTTCTGTGTACAAGTCCTTTACATCTTTAGTTAAATTTATGCCTAGGTATTCTATTCTTTTAGTTGCTATTGGAAGTGAAAATGTTTTCTTGATTTCCTCCTCAGATTGCTCAATATTTGGTGTACAGAAATGTTACTGATTTTTGCTTGTTGATATTATATCCTGCCACTTTTTGGAACTTTTCTTTATCAGCTCAAGAAGCTTCGTTTAAGGTTGTTCAGGGCTTTTATCTATAGGATTGTGTTATCTGCAAATACTGAGATTTTGACTTCTCATTTTCAAATTTGGCAGAATTTTTTTTTACTTTTTCTTTTCAATCTGCTCCAGCAAGTACTACTAATACAATGTTTAAAAACAGTGATGAGAGTGTGTATCCTTGTCTTCTTTCAGATCTTAGAGGGAAAGCTTTTAATCTTTCACCATTGAGAATGAAGTTACCTGTGGGTTTTTCATATATGTCCCTTATAATGTTGAGAAATTTTCCTTTCACCCTTATGTATTTAAGTTGTTTTTTTTTTGATCCAGAAAAGATGCTAGATTTTTTCAAATGCTTTTTCTGCTGCAAAAGATGTGATTATTTTTCTTGTGATCTCTTAATGTGGTGTATAACAATGATTGGTTTTCTTATGTTGAAACATCTTTGCATACGAGGGATGAAACCCTCTTGACCATGGTGTTTAACTCATTTAGTATGTTGATGGATATGATTAGCAAGTATTTTGTTGAGAATTTTAGCATCCAGATTCATTAGAGAGATCAGTCTGTAGGTTTAGTTGTTTTTATTCTTGTGGCATCTTTATGTGGCTTGGTATTAGGGTGATTTTAGCATAATAGGGTGAGTTAGGCAATGTCCCCTCCACTTCTATTTTTGGAAGAATTTTAGCAGGATTGGTGTTACTTCTTTCCAGAATGATTGGTAGAATACACCTGTGCAGTCATTTGTTCCTGGGCTTTTCTTAGTTGGGAGATTGTTGATGACTAATTCAATCTCATTACTTGTGATTGGTCTATTGATTTCACCAATTTGTTCTTTCATCAATGTAGGCCACATGTGTGATTTTAGAAATTTATCCATATCATCTAAGTTAACAATCTTTTTAACATACAATTTTTCAAAGTGTCCTCTTAAGATACTCATTTTTTCAATGGGATCACTGGTGATATCTCCTCTCTTGATTTTTATTTTAAGTATTTGCATCTTCTCTCTCTTTTTTTCTTTTAGCTAAGGCCTTTCCAATTGTATTAATCTTGTCAAGGAACCAGCTTATGGTTTTATTAATTTTTTCTAGTGATTTTTATTTCAATTTCACTTCGTTCTGCTCTCATCTTTGTTATTTCCTTCTTTCTGCTTCTTTGGGATATGTTTGCTATTTTTTAAATATACTCTTTTAGTATTGAAAGATACTTAGATTACATAAATATTACATTAAAAATATAGGGCATTCCTATATGCCCAGCTCCCTAACTCTCCCACATTTTCCCACTTTTAAAACATCCTTAATTTGTGTGGTACATTTGTTTCAATTGATGAAAACATTTTGAAGCATTGCCACTAAGTGTAGATTATAGTTTACATTGTAGTGTACACTCTTTCCCACAAATTTTTAAAGTTATTGCAAGATATATAGTGGATTGTATCTGTCATTGCAATGTCATTCATTGCAATTCCCAAGTTCTGAAAATGCCCCCAAATTACACCTGCTTTACCTCTCCCTCCCCTCAGAACCTCCAGTAGCCACTGCCTCCAAATCAATGATAAATGTTCTTGCATTGCTAGAATCAGAATAATTCTATAATAGAATAACAGTGTGTCCATTGTTCATTACCCAATATGAGGATTCTGGGATGGTGATGCCCACTCTGCCTCTAATTGAGAGGGTTATTAGATACCATGGTGCAGATGGATGGGACTATCTTGCTTGCAGTTACAGACTCTCTCTGTTCCTTGAGATGGTCATTGTCCATCATCATTTCCTTGTTACTTGTCCTGGGTGAGTCCAATGAAATGGAGAGTAGGTTATTCTTTTTCTAGTTCTTCCAGGTGTGCATTGTCTTTGATTTTAGCTCTTTCTTTTTTACATTTGATCTTAGCTGAAAGGCCAATAAGCAATCTTTCTTCTTTTTTAATATAAATATTATTGGCTATAATTCCCCCTCCTGGCAATGCTTTTGCTACATCCCATAGGTTTTGATATGTTGTATTCTCATTTTCATTTGTTTCAGGGAAGTTATCAATTTCATTTGCAATTTCCTCCTTGACCCACTAATCATCTACGAGTGTGTTGCTTTACCTCCATATCTTTTTGCCTATTCTGGTTCTTTGCCCTAATTAACTTCCAGCATCATTTCATTGTGGTCTGAGAATTTTGTATACTTTCAATCCTTGTGAATTTGTTGATACTTGTTCTGTGGCCTAGCATATGGTCTCTCAGAGAATAATCCATGTACACTTGAGAATAATATACATCCTCTTGTATCTTGATATGATAGTCTGTATATGCCTATTAAGTCCAGAACTTCTAATATATTATTCAATTCTCTATTTCTTGATGATCCTCTGTTGAGATGTTCTGTCTAATCATGATAATTGTGTATTAAAATCTCCCAGTATAATTGTAGATTCATCTATTTATCCACTTATTTTTTCCCAATGTTTGTCTCATGAATTTTGAAGTGCATTGTTTAGGTGCATAAATATTTGTGATTATTCTTTATTCTTGATAAACCTTTTTATTAATATATAGTGTAATTTGCCTCTTAGAATATTTTGCATTTAAAGTCTATTTTGACTGCCATCTTTCTGCTTATTCTTTGCATGTAAAATCATTTCCAAACAGTCACTTGCAACCTCCTTGTGACCCTGGATTTAAGATGAGTTTCTTGTAAAGAGCACAAAGATTGATCATATTTCCTTATACATTTTGCCAATCTGAGTCTACTGATTTGGGAGTTTAGAATATTAATTTTAAATGTTGTTATTGGAGAAGGACAATGGTGTAGATGGTTTAGGTTTGCACACACTGGCTCTCAGGGAAGGGGTGGCCAATTGGGAGAAAGAGCAGAGGAGTGCATTCTTTGCGGGGAGCTTGGGGTACAGGAATATTGGCTCCATCGGTCTGGAGGCAGCTGGAGTGTGATTTGAGCCATGCAGCATAAAATCATGGGTTCTTTTTGCCCCAGTGGGTAACATGGGGGTGGGGTTCCATTCCCAGGTGAGGGGGAAGGGAGGTTCATGGCTTCACCAGTGGACCTGTGAGGGGGAGCTGGGCCCTGAGAGTGGGAGGGTCTGACAGGGGTGGAGAGGGTTTCTGTGGGTTTGGTTGCCTGAACCCACAAGTAGTTTACAAGAAAAAAAAATCAGCCTGCAGGAAACGGCTACTGAAGGGGACCAGAGAAATTCCATACCGGGGTGCAGATGCAAGAGCCGGCAAAGGTAAATTCCAGCCTATTAAAAGTTCCAGGCTGAGTAAAACAGTGCACTTAGGGAAGATAGATAGAGGGAAATAATAGACAAGTCTCCACGAACCTATCTCGGGTCCACTCATAGGAGGGGTTGGTCTAGAAGAGAATTTCTTTAAGGTCCCTAATTACAACAAAAAATAAATAGAAACATATAGACCTACTTTAATTGTTAAATTCTACCTCAAAGCCTGCAGAGAGAAGGCTGCAAGGCAATTGATTAATGAACACAGGCTGTGAGGCTCCACAAGTCCCCAAAGGAAACTGTGGTTTACCTTTGTTTTTTTTAATTTGCTTGTTTGTTTGTTTGTTTGTTTTTTGCTGGTTTGTTTGTTTTTTAATTAGGTGCTGATAGTGTTTTTCTTCTTTGCTGGTCTTCTTTATCCTTGACTTTCCATCCTCTGTGTATAGTGACTGTGTTTACCAACACTATCTCCTCTCCTTCCTTCATCTTTCTACCTTCAGCTTTCTGCCTGGTTTTATTTTCCACCTTTTTTCATTTACTCCCAATTTCACCCTCATTAATTTCTATCTTGGCTATTCTGTTCTCTTTCATCTCTTTCAATTTATACGAGCTTCTTTCTTTCAGCCTATTCGTTATTAGTTTAATCTCTCATCATTCTGGTCATGTAAAATATTCTCTCAATATATACTTCTTTTCTCTCTATTTGGAGTAGACACTCCAATTTTTCCCCTATCACTCTATGCTGCCTACATGTGTTAAATATTCAATTTGCTAAATCTAATAAAGCCCCTCTTCTAACTTTTACCAGTACTATTATTATCCCTTCTCCTTCTTCACTCCTTTTGAATGCTCTGGTCCTAATCTTCTTCCTTCAAAGGAACACAGAAAGGGCCAGGGAAATACAGCAAGTGGAAGAAAGTATCAACAAGAAATCTTGACACACACACAGAATTACAAGTTAGATAAAACTCTAGAGCAAAGAGAGAAGCTAAAGACCTTTCATCCTCTGTGTATAGTGATTGTGTTTACCAACACTGTCTTCTCTCCTTCCTTCATCTTTCTGCATTCAGCTTTCTGTAGTGGTTCTTATTTTCTACCTTTACTCATTTGCCCCCAATTTCACCCTTGTAAACTTCTATCTTGGCTATTCTGTTCTCTCTTCTTTCTTTCATTTCATACTAGCTTTTTTCTTTCAGCCTATTCATTATTAGTTCTCTCTCATTATTTTGGGCATATAAAATACTATATATATTTTTTTCTCTATTTGGAGCTGGCGCTCCAATTTTTCCCCTATCACTCTACGCTGCTTACATGAGTTAAATATTCAATCTGCTAAATTTAATAAGGCCCCTCCACCAACTCTTCTCAATACTATTATTATCCCTTCTCATTTTCACCCCTTTCCAATGCTCTGGCCTGTGGGAGGAACTGGGACAGCCTAAAAGCCCCCAGTGCCTAATGGGGTAGAACAGCAGCCTGAGCAGCAGCCAGAAGCCTCTCAAGTTACGCTGATGACTGAAAGCCACAGTGGCATGGCTCCACCTCTCCCCTTCCCCTCCCCTCCCTGCTGCAGTGCAGC
>PVKH010015897.1:0-15712 GCA_004027955.1 Chaetophractus vellerosus
ATAAATCTTTAAAAAATATATATATATATATATGTTCTAATTATCCTTTAGTTTTATTCTTTGACCATGGGTTATTTAGAAATGTATTATTCAAGTTTAAATATTTGGTGGGGTTTTCAGATTTAATTCCACTGTGGTTATACAACATATTTTGTATAACTTGATATGGCAAATTATTTTATGAACCCCCAAAAAGAGAACTTTTGTGTTTGTAAACTAAGCTATTCCTTTGATTACAGTAAAGTCAGTTGAGGGACTTTTAATTAGATTACTTGATAAGATTGCTTTAGGGCTTTTGATTGGACTATGTCAGTGAGGTGTGACTTAGGTTGAGTCCCCATCCCCTTGCTGGGTCTGATGTAAATGGACTCAGACAGACAGAGGAAAACAGGGAGCTGGCATATTTGATTCAGCAATGTGAGAGAGGATAGTGTAAGCATGAAGCCCCCAAGAGGCTGGGCCCACGGAGCAGCTCAAGAGGAGATGGTGAGCCTGGAGGGAAAGGAGAGACTTAAGCAGAGATAGGTGGCCATCTTGCTTTACCCCATGGCAACACACCAGGATCAACAGTAGTTGACTTTGGTAAGAAAGCATCTCTGATGATGCTTTGGTTTGGACTTTTCACAGCCTTGCAACTGTAAGCTTTTACCCCAAATAAATCCCCTCATAAAAGCCATCCCATTTCTGGTACTTTGCATGGGCACTTCTTTGGCAAACTAAAACACTTGAATTCTTGAAAATTCAATAAGACTTGGTTTTTGGCCATGAATATGGTCTGTCTTGGTAAATGTTTAATGTACACTTGAAAAGAATGTGTATTTTGCTGTTTGTAGAGATAGTGTTTTAGAATTGTCAATTAGGTCAAGTTGATAAAAAGTATTATTCAAATTTTATATATCCTTATTGATTTTATGTCTACTTGTTCTATCAGTTATTTAGAAGGATTTTTTTTTTTTCAGGAGGTAACAGGGATTGAATTCAGGACCTCATACATGGGAAGCAGGCGCTCAACCACTGAGTTACATCTGCTGCCAATGAGAGTTTTATTTTTTATCATTTGTTTGTTTTTAGGAGGTATTGGGTATCCAACCTGGGGCCTCATGCATGGGAAACAGGCACTCAAACTCTTGAACTACATCCACTTCCCAGAAGTATGTTTTTAAATCTCCAGCTATAATTATGGATTTATCTGTTTCTCTTTGCATATCTAGCCATTTTTGCTTTACGCAATTGGAAGTTCTGTTATTTGGTGCAAAAACATATAGACTTGCTCTGTCCTTTTGATGAATTGAGCACTTTATCATTGTTAAATAACTTTTTACACCTGGTAATATTCTTTTTTCTAAAATCTAAATTATACAATACTAACATACATGATTAGTGTTAGCATGGCATATCTTTTTCCTTCCTTTAATTTTTAATCTATTTGTGCTTTTATATTTATATTGGTTTTCTTCTAGGCAACATATATTTAGTCCTTACTTTTTTGCTTTTAGATCTGATTACTGCCTTTTAATTGGAGGGTTTAGACCATTAATAGTTAATGTAATTATTGACATAGTTAAGTATAAATCTATCTTATTACTTGTTTTCTGTGGTAGGGGACAGTCCTAGCACAGCCTGCCACCATTCCCTGTGGCTCATAAGTACATCCTGTGCTCAAGATCATGTGTATCAGCCTAGCAGGATGAAACATAATCCCCTAATAGATAAGGGGACTGCTAGTACATTCCTTGCCCTTTTGTCTTGAGCCTATATAACTATTCACTGGAGACAATCTGATTCAGGTGGGCATGTTTTATGACATACAGCTCACACTCCGGTGGTATATCTGGCCCTGACAGGGAAGGAACAAGGTCCCTCTACTATGGTGCAAAAACACAAGAGAAGTGTGCTATGCATAAAACATCCCACTGCATTGGCCACAGTGGGAACTGACACTCACCAATGAAGGTGACCTTGTTCTGTCTCTTGTCTGTGAGTATGTCTTCCCATCAGAGCCTTTGTAAATTGTGTTTTTGCTGGCAATCCTGACATCTGTATTGGAGTGGGTTGAAATCTCTTTAAGTATCTCTCCTTCTGATCAACATTTTATATTTTTTACATCTGTTCTTTGTTCCCTTTCAATGATTTTTCTGTCTTCTTTTGGATTTAGTAGTTTTTTAAAAATTATTTCATCTTATCTCCTTTGATGACTTGCTACCTATAATTCTTTGTTGTGTCCCTATTTTAGGGTTGCTTTAAGATCCCAAGTATACATGTTTTACTTATCCAGTTTGCATTAAATGATATACCATGGCATGTAAAGTTTGAGAACCTCAAAACAGTAACTTCTGAGCTGATTGAGTTATATATCCTAGAAAAAAACATGTAACATGTTCTTAATCTTCATTCATTCCCGTGGATGTGGACCCATTGTAAATAGGACCTTTTGAAGATGTTATTTTTTAATTAAAGTGTAGCCAGCTGAATCAGGGTGGGTCTTATCCCTATTGCTGGAGGCCTTATAAAGAAAGGAGAGGCCATCACCATGTGATGGGACAGCCAAGGAACCTAAGGATTGCTCATCAGACAGAATGCTACTGACCCCACGGGGAAACAAGCTTCTAGCTTCTGAAACCATGAGGCAATACATTCCTATTATTGAAGTCAACCTATTTTGTAGTAGTTTTCATAGTAGCTGGTTAACTAAGACAACATCCGTATATGTCCTCCTGGCCTTTGTGAAAGCATTGTCATACTTTTTTTGTTAACATATGTTTACATATGTTATAGACCCCCAAATACACTGTTATTATTTTTTCTTTAAATGGTCTATTTTAGTTTGCCATATCTGCTATGACAAATACCACACACTGGTTGACTTAACAACAAGAATCTATTTTCAGAGTTTTGGAGGTTAGATGTACAAAATAAAGACCATGCATTGTCCCAGAAGTCTGTAGGATTCTGGAGCTGGCTTGCTGCAATCCTTGGGATTCCTTGGCTTATAGCTCTGTAACCCCATCACTTCTCTGTCTCTATTATGTCTACCCTTCTGGTTTCTGCTGACATCTGGCTCACCTGACTGTGTCTGAATTTCCTCTCTTAATAAGGTCTCAGTCATGTGGATTAAGGCCCACCCTGATTCGGTTTGACCACATCTAAACAGGATCCTAGAAGATCCTGTTCACAAGTGAGTCCACACTGTAGTTGATAATACATCTTCAAAGTGTCCTATTTACAAATGACTTCACATCCATAAGGGTGGGGCTTAAGATTATGAAACTCTTTTGTTGGGGTATATAATTCAATCTACCAACAGTTTATTTTCTTTTAAATACATTTAATAATAAGTTAGAAAGTCATTACCATTATTTATGCAATTACCTTTTTTATTGATAGTCATTCCATTGTGTAGATCTATATTTTCATTTGGTATCATTTTCCTACTGTATAAAAGACTTCCTTTAATATATATTAAGTGAAAGGTTTGCTAATGATGAATTCTTTCACCTTTTGTATATCATTAAAAGAAAGTCTTTATTTCACTTCTTTTTTTCCCCCAAGGTTTATTTTATTTATTTATTTCTCCTTACCCCCTCCATGTTTTGCACTTTCTGTGTCTGCTTGTCTTCTTTGTTTGTTTAGGAGACACTGGGAACTGAACCTGGGACCTCCAGTGTGGAAAGGAGGCACCTAATCACTCGAGCCACCTCCACTCCTAGCTTTGTTGTGTCTCTCATTATGTTTTTCCTCCCACTGTCTCTTGTTGCATCACCTTGTTGCTTCAGCTCACTGCACCTGCCTGTCGCATCAGCTCACTTTCTTGCTCGTCTTCTTTAGGAGGCACTGGGAACCTCTGCTCCCTGCTTTGTTGTGTCTCTCATTATGTTTTTCTTCTTGTGTTTCTTGTTGCATCATCTTGTGTCAGCTTGCCATTCCTGGCCATCGTGCTAGCTTGCTGTCTTCTTTAGGAGGCACCAGGAACTGAACCAGGGACCTCCCATGTGGTAGGCTGGAGCTCAATCGATTGAGCCACAAGATATTTTTCTTGGGTAAAGAATTCAAGGCTAATAGTTTTTTTTTTAATCTTCAAGCTCTACTCTATAATCCATAAGATCCATCAATTCTTATTACACCATATCTAAACTCTTGTGCTTAGATTTCAAGGTTTATCATGTTTATCCTATTTTATTGATTGCCCCACTGCTCCTTAAAATTAATGCTCAAATTTACGCTTGTTGGTATCCTTCATAGTATTATATTTATTCTTTTGCCTTTCCTTTATCATTATATCTATTTTTCATTCCCATCTCCCTCATTCTTCAAATTTTATCAAAATATTAAAGCCTACCTCTCACCTTACCTTCTCCAATAGGCTTTTCCTTCCCAGTTATTGTAGTTTATTTTGATCACAACATTCTTTTTTGGAAAAAAGATCACCTTTTAAAAATAATTTTTGTTCTTAATTATATGCTGCTTTCTTTTGTACCTGATCTTATCTTGCCTATTCAAAGAAAGCTCTTAGAGAAAAGGGAGTAATTTATATTTTATTAATATCCTCTCTACCCTTCTTCTCCTACCCCTGCCCCCTCAGTTTTGTGTACTTTATAGGTGTTTTTGAAGGACTTGAAAATTGACTGAACTACATATATTTTACCTTTGGGAAAATGATCTAATGAGTTTATTACCATGGTTAGAGACTATCAGAAAGATCCTTGACTCCAATTACAACCCAAAGGCAGAGTTTGCTTTCCAATAGTAACACTAGACTTTTGGGGGGAAAAAAAACACTACTTCAAAAACTGTGGTATCACTTTTGGTTTTCAAGATTTTCATAGTGGTAAAAGTGACCAAGTGGCTAGACATGTTTACCAGTAGGGATTGTGGCACTCACTTGGCCAGAACACTCTACATACTGAATGAAGACAGGTTAGTAGTTGTTCTTTCACAATATGGGTTATATTAGACTCAGTTAGCTCTCCTACCAGCTTAGTTTCACAGAGAAAATAGAGATCTGAATTACTGATGTGCTTGGTAGCTCCCATTTTCCAGGTTTAGAAATAGTTTTCTTTTCTATCTATGAATGTTCTACATTAATTTTATGTGCAATCATGCCTAGACTTGATAGACAACAAATATACATGCCTTGATTTTAGTAAATAAGAATACATTGTAATAAAATAACCATTTTGGGTTTTCTGGGCATTACTTTATATTTTCTGGTTATAATGTCAATGAACATAGACCTCCTAGTAACAAAATATTTGTGAATATGGAAAAATTTATCATCAATATCAGTTGGCAGATTTAGACCTTTTTGTCCCCAACTTAATCAGTTCTGCATTTATTTCAGTAGGTTTCTGGTTCAAGTCACAGAAAGTATTTGCTGGACTAATATATTACAAATCTTAACAGAATGGCTCATTTCTTAAAATACTGCATTTACACTATCATATTTGAGCTACTATTAATATATAAATGCTGCACTATAATATGGGGCAAACATTTCCCCTCTCTGCATGAGGTTGTAGAACCAGGTGAGAACCCAACTCATTTATGTCAAAATCACAAGATTTAATTTGAGACCATCTGGGGAGTTGCACACTTATACATTCAGATTTCCTTTGGAAAATTTTTTTGCAGACAGCCCACATGTAATGTTCAACTAGTCTGAGTTATTCCAAATGGTTAAATATGCTTGAGAAACCTTTCATACTAAATCACTTTCTGGGGGATCCCTAGCAAGCATTTACATATCAAAGGTACTTAAATGTTTGCTTGAAAGGAAACTTGTTTTAAAAATGGTATACCTGTATTTTCCAAATAACTGAGTGTAGACTACCATCCTCTGTATCTTAAGATTAGTATTTTAGAAGACAAATCCCAACAAATGAATTAAAGGAATTAACTATTATTCTGACCTGAATGGTATGCATTTATTTGATATCTGGACACATAAGAACTATGGCAGTAAGTGCAGGGTTTTACAGTCTATACATGTGTTGTACATGTCTCTGTCTGTTAGGATAATTAGTCATCCTGTTCAGTCTGTCAAATTATTCATTTTACTCTGCACCCCTGGAAGTGTCTCCTAATCTCTCTCAGAATTTATGCTCACTATTGCAGGAGGCTCACAGTAGCTACATTTGTTTCACATGATCCTAATTCCTAAAATTGATTAGACCAGGATTAGAACTCTGGCCCAACCCAAAGACTTCAGTTTCTTCAGGAAGCTGTCAGTTGGACCTCTAGGATGGACAGTTAGTTTCGGTGTGAAACTGGAGCTGTATGATGGTAACAATCTGCTGTGTAAATGAAACAGAGAAAGCAAGTTTTGAGAGAAGGGGAGGAACGAGGCACTTCTTACCAGGTCCCTAAGTTTTTATTTTTATCTCCATCCCTTTCCATTTTCCAGTTACATAGCTCCTCTTGGGTTCTAGAAGACACCGCTATCTATGTCATCTATATTTCTTATCTATCTCATCTATCAATATCTCTTTATAAATTCCCTAGTTCATTCATTTATACACATTTATTGACTTATTCTTTATTAAGCTAACTCAAATTGTTCGATATCTCTTAATGCCCCCTCTGAATATTGATTAACATTACATACACTTAAACCTCATACCCCTTACTCCTCAGTTTATAAGTTCCTATGAATCCATTTTTAACCATTTCCACATTTACTCAATTCTTCCTAAATTTCCCAAACTATTTCTGTGCTACTCTTTAGGGAAGATCCTTAATTACTTTTAGCTTCCTGATGTGCAAGGTGCATATAGCTGAGGCCATATACATCTTGAGGTGGAAGACAGAACTGGAGTGGAAAAGAGGATTTTCCAGAGATCCTTTGTTAAGACAAGTGCAAGAAGCCTAAAGTGTCAGGAGCTGTGAAGTGTCTGAGATTTTATCCTACTTGATAACTAACAAGTTAATTAGCCTGCCAAAGTTTCACGGATGCTGGCAGAAGACAACAAGACTCTTAGATCAGTGACAAAGAACTTTATTACTGACAGCAATAGTCATAGTCATAGTACAGGGACTTTCTCGAGCCAGTTCTCTGAACCTCATTGCTCACACAGTGACATGAAGTGGGTCAGGTGGCACCTGCACACACAGTGGGTTGTATTAGAGGAGAGAAACCATAAGAGTATGGAAAACAGAATCTTTTATAATGGACAGTACCATGCCTGTTCTTTGCTCTTGTGGGAGACACTCCATCTTTCAGGGTTGTAAGCAAACCTGCCCATTTCTTTAGAGGGACATCCTATTTCTATCTTCTAAGACTGTTTGCTATACAAATAGCCTTGAAAAGATAGTCCAGAACCAAGGAAATCTGCATTTCTGCTCTTATGACATGCAGAAATGTGAGACCCATGATTCACTCCATGACACTGTGAGGAAAAGGAAATATCCTGAGGTGTATTATATCACTAAGAGGGTGTTGAAAGTTTTGGTATCCAACTTTTCAAATTTTTGAAAATTAAAAAGACAAAGGCTCTTTAGGAAAGTACCTTTGTCTAGACACATTATCTTGTACCAGGCCGCTCTCAACCATACTGAGGGATGAGAGTAGAGCCTTTCTCCTTTACCCTTTTTTTTTCAACCTTGTTTGGCTCTCCACTTTGGGAGTAAGGTCTGTGGCCACCATCCATTGAGTACATTGATGAAACAATTGGATGCTCCATGATTTTATAGACAAACAGAAGTTTGAAGGATGAAATTTCCAAAACCAACTCATTTGCATCCTCCAAATCAGTGCATTTGTATTGTTCCTGAGTTGAAGATCATTAGAAAGGTCACATTGTGGTTCAAAAGGTCAAATCTGCAATGAATAATACTTTATGTGCTTTTATTTATTTTATTTTTTTATTGAATGTACTTTATTTTTAAAAATTGTTTTTTAAAAGATACTTAGATTACATATATGTTACACAAAAGATATAGAGATTCCTGTATGCCCCACTCCCCACACCTCCCATACCCTCCCACATGAACATCCTTCATTAGTGTGGCACATTCATTGTAATTGATAAACGCTCCTGGGGCTTTGCCATTAAGCATGGACCATAGTTCATATTGTAGTCTACATTCTCTCCCACACAGTTCTGCATGTTGTGTAATGATATGATGGCCTTTATCTGTCGTTGCAGCGTCACTCAGAATGACTTATGTGTTTTTATCAACACAGTGCTTAAATGAATGAAACCACTTGTTTCTGTATATGATTGGACATTGTTGTTGTTGTCTTTTTGGGGTGGTATGATTTCCCCCCTCTATGTCTCTGTTGTATATAAATAGGAAGTTGAGTTAGTAACTCAAGTACCTGTATCATCATGCTAAGGAAACAAAAGCTGTGTTGTTTTCTGTTTTAGTGGCCAGGAGCATTTATTTATTTATTCATGAAAAAAAAAATTTGTTGAACACATATTGTGTGTATCAAGCATTTTTCTAGGAGCTGGATTTTTGATCCCTTCTTTATTGATCATATGAGGCTTAATCTGTTAGGATGGAATGAAATATATTTATTCACATGTTGATTTGTTATGGATTAAAAAAAATTTCATCCTGTTAATATACATGCAACCTAAAATATCCCAGTTTAACCACATTCAAATATATCTCAGTGCTGTTTATTATATTCACAATGTTGTACTATCCTTACCATCATCCATTACCAAACCTTTTCCATCATCCTAAATAGAAATTCTGTACATTTTAAAACTTAACTCCCTATTCTCTAACACAACCTGTCTTTTGGTAACTTATAATCTAGATTCTGACTCTATGTGTCTATTTATTATAATTATTTCATATCAGTGAGATCATACAATATTTGTCCTTTTTTGTCTCACTTATTTTACTCAACATGATATCTTCAAGGTTCATCAATGTTGCCACATGTAAAGGAACTTCATTTCTTTTTATGGGTGAATAATATTTCATTTGTGTATACACCACATTCATTGGTTGACGAATAGTTTGGTTGCTTCCATCTTTTGGCAATTCTGAATAATACTGCTATGAACATTGGTGTGCAAATATCTGTTCAAGCCCCTGATTTCAATCCTTTGGGTATAGACCTAGAAATCTTTGTTTGCTGGATCACATGGTAATGCTATACTTGACTTTCTGAGGAACTGCCAAACTGTCTTCCACAGTAGATGAACCATTTTACATTCCCATCAGCAATGAATGAGTATTTCGATTTCTCCACAAACTCTCTAACACTTGTAATTTTCAATTTTTAAATTAGTAGCCATTCTAGTGGTGTGAATTATTATCTTATTGTGGTTTTGAATTGCATTTCCTGAATAATGGCTAATAATGTTGAGCATATTTTCATTTGCTATTTGATCATTTGTATATCTTCTTTGGAAAGATGTCTGTTTAGTCTTTTGCCCGTTTTTTAGTTGGGTTGGTGATATGTAGGATTTCTACATAGCCAACTCAGCATGTGGATGCATTACATTCCCCCCAGTGAGGGACAAGACTCTTGAGGACGAGCCTCCTTGGCACCGAGGGATCTCATAGAAGGCCAAAGTGGACACTACCCCAAACAATGGGGCTCCTGAGAGCTCTGGAGACACCCAGGGCCTGCTGTTGTGGCGGATAGCTCTGGAGTTTGGTGCCTTGCCAGTGGGCCCTACTTTGGAGATTGTGTCCCTGGGTGTGACAGAATTGGACTCAGATGTGACTCTACACATGCCTCTTCTGTCCCTTTTGTTTGAACCTATAGTTGGAGCTGGAGTCAATAGGTGTACACCCTGGGGATTTGATTCTCTGGGCTGTCCATGTGCTGGCTGGGCCCTGAGCCTCAGAGGAGCTGGAGTACCTACTCTCCAGTTCATTGGAGTCACCCAGGACAGCTGATGGGGAGATGAGGATAGACAACCACCACACCAAGGAGCCGAGAGAGTCTACAACTGCAATCAAGAGAGTCCCATCCATCAGGATATGGGATCGAAGTCCCCTCTCAATTAGAGGTGGAGTGGCCATCACCATCCCAGAATCCTCAAGATTGGTGAATAAAATATGGACTAGAGCAGACTTGCTGGCATTCTACTATAAACTTATTGTGATTCTAGCAATGGAAGAAAGTATATTATTGATGTGGAGACAGTGGCCAGTGGAGATGCTGAAGTCAGGGAGAGGGAAAAAGAGGTGTAATATGGGGGCATTTTCAGGACTTGGAATTGACCTGGATGACATTGTGGTGACAGGTATATATCCTGCCCTAGCCTACAGAATTGAGTGGGAGAGAGTGTAAACTACAATGCAAACTATAGTCCATGCTTAGTGACAATGCTCCAAAATGTGTTCATCAATTGCAATGAATATATCACACTAATGAAAGAAGTTGTTAATATGGGGAAAAGTAGGACATCTGGGGAGTGGGGAATATGGGAATCCCTTACATTTGTTTATGTAACAATTTATGTAACCTAAGTATCTTTTAAAAGTAAATAAAAATATATTTAAAAAATAAGGTCATTACCAAGGGGGGAAAAAGAGTATATTGCTTACTTTTCACATATTTGGTGAATTTTCCATTTCTATCTCTGTTATTTATTTCTAGCTTCATTCCATTGTGGTTGGGGAAGACACATTGTATGAGTTCAATATTTTTGAATTTATTGAGACTTGTTTTGTGACCTAACATATGGTCTATCCTGTAGAATGATTCATGTGCACTAGAGAAGATTATGTATTTTCTGTTGTTGGGTGAAACATTCTACATATGTCTGTTAGGTCTAGTTGATTTAGAGTATCAATTCTAGTCTTATATTTCCTTATTGATTTTCTGTATAGATGTTCTATCCATTATTGAACCTAGTGAATTAAATTCTCCTAATATTAATATAGAACCATTAATTTCTCCTTTCAAATCTATCAGTTGTTGTTTTATATATTTTGGAGTTCTGATGTTAGGTATATGCATATTTATAATTGTTACATCTTCTTGTTTATTTGACCACTTTGTCAGTATGAAATGATAGTCTTTGTACCACATATCAGTTTTTTACTTAAAGTGTATTTTATCTGATATTATATTTACCCAGCTCTTTTTTGATTACTACTTGCATAGTGTGTTTCTTCCATCCTTTCACTTTCAACCTACTTAAAATTTTTAATTTAAGATGAATCTCTTGTAAACAGCGTATAGTTGGTTCATGTTATTTTATCCATTCTACCAATCTCTGTCTTTTGACCGGAGAGTTTAATCCTTTTGCATTTAAAGTCACTATTGATAATGCTTGACTTTCTTCTGCCATTTTGCTATGTGCACTTCATAAGTCTTGTATCTTTATTCCCCCTCAATTCCTCCATTAATGCCTACTTTCATTTTTATTTGATTTTTTTGTTTTGTGCCATATTGAGTCCCTTTTTTATATATTTTCCTTGTGGTTATCATGGGGTTAAGATTTAACATCCTAAATATATAATAAGTATATTTGTTTTGGTGCCAACATAACTTCAATAGCATACACATACAGTGTTCCTATACCTTTCCATCCCCACACTTTTTCTTGTACTTGTTTCAAGTTATATATTTACACACTATATCCAAAACCATAGATTTATTATTACTTTTTATACATTTGAATTTTAGCACCTCTAGGGCTGAGAAGTGGAGTTGCGTACCAAAAAATACAGTACAATTGTACTGGCATTTATAATGACCCAATTGGTTACCTTCACTGGAGGCTTTTATTTCTTTATGCTACTTTGAACCACTTTTTTGTGTCTTTTCCTTTCAGTTTGAAGAACTCCCTTTAACATTGCTTGTAGGACAGGTCTAGTAGTCATGGAGTCCCTCAGCATTTGTTTTTCTGGAACTGTCATTATTTCTCTTGTTTTTGAAATAAAGTGTCACTTGACATAAAATTCTTGATTGGTGTTCTAGTCAGGGTTCTCTCGGGAAACAGAATCAACACGAGACCTCTGTTAAAAATATAAGATTTTATAAGAGTCTCTCACGTGACAGTGGGGATACACAAGTCCAGGTTCCGCTGGCAGGCTGCAAGCCAGGGGCTCCAATGAAAGACTGATGAAGGGTCCTCGATGAGTTTGCTCCGATGAAAGACTGATGAAGGGTCCTCGATGAGTTCCTGGGAGAAGTTCGCTGTCAAACGACAAGCTGGGAAATTCTCTCCGAATGTTGAAATCAGTTCCCTTTTATAAGCAGTCAACTGAATGGATAACAGCAACAGCGTCATCCATTCTTCATCCAATCTTGCTGATTGATGCAGATGCAATTAGCCCCAGGCTTGCTGGACCCAACAGCTGGGCACAATTACCTGGCCGAGTTGACACATTAGCCTAGCCATCACAATTGGCAATTGTTTTCTTTCAGCACTTTAAGTATTTCATCCCACTGCCTTCTTCCCTCCATTGTTTCTGATAAGAATTCAGCATTTAATCCAATTGGGACCCCCTTATACATAACATGCTATTTTTTTCTTGCAGCTTTTAGGACTGTCTCATTTTCCTTTGCATATTATACTTTGATCAGTATGTTATAGAGTGTATTGTTCTTCAAGTTTATCTTGTTTGGTGTTCTCTGTGCTGCTTGGATGTGCATATTCAGATCTTTTGTTAATTTGGGAAGTTTTATGTCTTTGAATATTCCTTCTGGTCCTTTCTCTCGTTCTTCTACTTCTGTGACTCCCATAATGTGTATATTAGTGTGCTTGGTGGTGTCCCAGATGTCTCTTGGTTTATTTTCACATTTTATATTACTTTTTCCTTCCTGATTCCCAGTCTGATCTGTTAGAATTGTCCTGTTTTTGAGTTTTCTGATTCCTTCTTCTGTCAGCCCCAATCTGTTGTTAAAACTCTCCTGGGAAATTTTCTTTTCAGTTATTGTGGTCTTCAAATTCAACAGTTCTGTTCAGTTCTTTTCTAAAATTTCTTTTTCTTTATTGAGATTCCCATGTTATTTATTCATTGTTTTCTTGATATCCTTTAGTTCTTTGTATTTTCCTTCATTTCCTTCACAATATCAAAGATTTTTTTAAGTCTTTGTCTAGTATGTCCACAAGCTAGTCTTTTTCATTGATGTTTTATGGATTTTTATCCTCTTCCTTTGGCTTAGCCATCATTTCCTGTTTCTTTGATTGACTTGTAATCTTTTGTTGCACACTGTATATTTTAGTATTTTAAAATATGGACCCTGGTATTTATTACCTGAGATGTCTGTTTCTTGACTTTTTGACCACCTGGTGATATGACAGGGATGTTCTTTATTGTCAGGAGCTAACAAAATCAAGAAAATCTAAGCAACAAACACCTTTTACCATCTTTGCAAATTGGTTTTGCACTGGCTGGTGCTCGCCATCAGAGTTCTGCCTTCCTATCAGTAAGTTCAGCCCAAGGTGAATGCAAAGTACAGGGTCATCCTTGTCTTTTCTGGGCCTATGTTTTGTACTAAGCTTGTGCTTGCTAGTGGCCATAAGAGTGTCCCTGATTACAGGAGTTTGAATACTCCTTTCCTGCCCAGGAGACAGGCCTTCTCCTTCTCCTAGGCCTTTCACTGCAGGACTTAAAGCAGGTAAGCATTTGCCCCAGACCATCCACCTCAATTGTTCCTTAACACTGTTTTTGTTGTCTGAAGTACTTTCGACTAGAGGGCAAATTCTGGGAGGGGTCATGCCAGAGAGGAGTTTCCTAAGTCAGTCTTTCCCAGCTGGAACAAGGCTAGGGACCTACATAAAGGGTGCTGTCAGGCACATAATCCCCTGGTGTGAGAATGAGGGATGGATTCAGAAGGTAGTCAGGAGCTTCTTCCACTGTTCTCCAAAGTTGTACATTCTTGATGTGCCCAGCAAATGCAGCCCTTCAACTGTCTTTCACAGCTCTGTGGAAGTGTAGTGTCTCTACATCTTCCCTTCTGTGTTTGTCTGGGGTAGTTTTGTATAATGACTACTCTAATAGCCTGGTTCCCAGAAATCAGAAGTAGTTAAATTGCCATGGCCAGTGATCATCCTGTGCCCTCCCCAGATATTAGGGAAGAGGATTTTTATGTCTCTTTCTGTCACTAGCAAGTTATGCCATAGTCTGGACTGCATGGCACCTTGCCATAAAAGTGGGGGATGAGTGCTAGAAACCACGCAGAGAGAGAAATTAGTTGGAATTTACTATAATTTACCAGTTTCTTCCTCCCATTCCTCCCTAGATGCTGTACGGTGCTCTACAGGACTCCAGAATCTAAAAATAGTTGATTCAGACAATTCTTGCCTATTTAATAGTTGTTCTGGTAGAGAGGCTGGTTCCTGGAGCTTCCTACTTCACCATCTTTCTACAATTCCTCTCATGTGTTTTTTAAAAAGCATATACACTGAACATTTAGATTAAGGCAATGCATAGTGGAATACCTCATGTTGTATGAAGAAAAGCCAATTATTATGACAAGCTTTGCAGTTGAAACTGACAGCACTGTTTTTATTTATTTATTTATTTATTTATTTATTTAAAATACTTTATTTCAAATTCAAAAAAATAAAATAAGTTAAATGCAGCTCAACAAGTTATGGAAACATTACTCCTAAAAAGTTTTTTCCAGGCATTTTTTTAAAAATAAAATTTTATTGAAGTATATTATTCATACATGAACATCCATAAACAAAAAATGTGTAGTAAAACTTGTGACTTTACAAAACAAACATGCATATCATCACACCAGGCACCCATATATCTCCCCACCACCAACACCTTGCATTGTTGTGAAACATTTATTACAAACTATGAAAGAGTAACATCAAAATATTACTACTAACTATAGCCCATATCTTCTACTTGGTGTATTTTGTCCCTAATCTATCCAATTATTAACATCCTATATTAGTATTATATTTTTGTTACCATATTTGTCCTGTTAACCACAGTCCATCATCCACCACTGGATTCCCTGTGAACAACACTGTTTTTAACAGAAGCTTAGGGATATAATCTGTAAATAGAAGAATTATTATACTGGTATTATTGCTAATCTAATACATTGCAACATTATTGTTAAAATGTGTTTTACATGCTAGAAAATTAGGCCCGTGCTAAGAAATACATATCTTTGCAATGATTGAATGATATTTAGTTTTCGTGTTGTAGACCTAAATCAAGTATTTGAAATTTACCTTTAAACAAAACACACTAGTTGGCATTTTCAGTAAATTTATTATTTTTTTATGCAGCTTAAGAGCCCTGGCTTGTAAGGCCTTGAAAGAGAAAGCCAGTTTAGTTTTGTTTTTTCAACAGTTCTTCCTATAAGAATAACATTTTAATATCTTGTTTGATCTAGTTCTAGTAATCATTTTAAAATTGTACTTTGAATTTATTTGGCATATTTTGTTTGGTAGTATGTCATGCTTTCTTACTGTCTTTTTTCGCCCATCTTAGCAATGCTTGTTGACTTTTCCTGTTCTCATTGATACAGTCAGTGAACCAGCGTTGATTTGAGAAATAGCTTGTTCTAGTTCAATTTGGAGATATCAGATCCAAATTTTGAATATGTAGAAACATGGTAAAAGATATTAAGGGACAGTGCAGCATAATGTTTATGATCACTGCTTTGGATCCAGTTTCCTTAGATTTGAACCATTATTCTTTGTGAACTTGAACTTGTTTCTATATTTGGGTTTCCACATCTGGAAAATATGGATAACAGATATCTCATCTCATAGATGTCTTCTTCTTGTCCCTCATTTTTACTTTATTTTATTTATTT
>PVKH010015898.1:0-15914 GCA_004027955.1 Chaetophractus vellerosus
GTGGCGACCTGCCGAGTCCGCTCACCGGGCAGCGACCTTGCCTGCTCACGGGTGGCTTGTCCTGCCCACGGGGGCTTGCCCTGCCCGTGGCGGCTTAGCCCTGCCATGGTGGCTTGCCTTCTCAAGGCGGTCTGCCCGCTCAAGGAGGCCCTGGGAACCGAACCCTGGGCCTCCCACATGGTAAACTGGTGCTCTACCAATTGAGCTACAGCTGGCCCTAAAAGATAATTTTTAAAGCAAAGAATAAATTTTTTTTTTAAACATTAGGTTTCAGTTAGACTATAAATACACTGTACTCCAGAATGTTCCCCTGAGGAAAGAGAGTAAATTAATTACTATCTCCTGTACTCAGACTACACTGATTAAGCAGTTTTCCCAAGGTATCAGGTTCCACCGTGGTAGACAAAGGTCCTTTAACCTTTAGCTATCTCTTCTTATAACTGGAGATGATTATCTTTCTCATTATAATACCTCCTCTACAACAAAGCAATATAAACCATATCAATGTGGTTTGCATTAACAAACTAAACGTAAGGACTGATTTGGATAGGAGCAAGAGTCAAACAGTAACAGAAAAACCTCTGGACAATTCTGATAACCCCATAAACAGGTGTTTTTTTTTTTTTTAATAATAATAATAATAAAGCCTGATAACATGGTATTGTCCAGAATATGACTAAATGGATTGATTTTACATTTGCCCACACTTTTCTAATTTTTAGTACATTATATTCTCAGATTTCCTGCCATGTCTTGAGGCATTCCATGTACCTGTGTTTTAAATCTCTTGTTAAAAATATTTCTGACTTAACCAAAGAAAGAAACCAATCCCAGTAATAAGGTAGAGTGAAGATGAGACTCAGAGTTTTAAGAGGACATGACTGATCAGACATAAAGCATTACAAAAGTCTTGATGATGGGAGTCACTCTGGTCATGTCCCTGTGACCTTCTCACTCAAGCTGTGGCTATGAACATTTGGCCACAGTCTTCAACCTCACCATGACTGGCTTAGCCTTTTCTTACATTTCCTAACTTGGCAGACCCTACATCAGCTTCAGGTGTTAGTGCAATGAAATTTGTGGCAATCTTGCAAGATTTATATTTGCATTCATATTTATATATTTCTAAAATAAAGTCTAATCATTTAAAAAGAACTGCTACGCAAAAATTATCTTCACACTATAGTTTGCCCACTTGTAGAATATGAGAGAATGGTATAGCACATGTGGGTGCCTGAAAAGTCTAGGCACAATGTCTAATTTTAGTACTTCACATACACATTTCTTTATACTGTTTCATGTTTACCAAAAATCATTCCTAAAAACTACTGATGAGAAGTGAATGTGGCTCAAGTGACTGAGTTCCCGTCTACCACATGGGAGGTCCCTGGTTTGGTTCCCAGTGCCTCCTAAAGAAGACAGCAAGCTGGCACGACAGGTAGGCATGGCAAGCCGATGCAATAAGAAGCACAAGAAGAAAAACACAATGAGAGACACAACAAAGCAGGTAACGGAGGTGGCTCAAGCAATTAGGCACCTCCCTCCCATATCGGAGGTCCTGGGTTCAGTTCCTGGTGCCTCCTAAAGAAACAAGGAAGATGAACAGACACAGCAAGTGCAAACAAGTGCTAACAATGAGGGAGTGGGGAAAAATAAAGAAAATAAATCTTAAAACAAAACAAAACAAAAAACAGTACTGATAATAGTTAATTACCTTTTACCAGAACAAAAAGTACTTTATAAGAAATTAGTATATATACAGGTAGTAACTGAAATCTGCCTAAGCTATAAGTATTTTGTTTATTCTAAGGTAATAATTCTTAACTGGGTTTTATATATTTCTTTGAGAATCAGATGAAATTTATGTACACTAGCCTCAAGAAGAAAAGCATATACACAGACACACACATATATGTATACACACATAAACACACATACATGTATTTTTATACATAGACACAAACAGGATTTGACAACGAGAAACATCTAAATTTCCTTAGATTTGAATCCTGGCCCAACAATTTACAATTGTGAATGCTGCTGCTAAGTAACAGCCTCATCTATATTAATAGTCCTTACTTCATAGAGTTGTTGTGAAAATTAAATGAATTCATGTGAGTAAAGGGCTTAGAATACTATCTGGCAGATAATGCTCAAAAAGTGTTATTTCTGATGATGATGATAATCTGAAGGCATTCCCAGGCCCTTTGAGGCTCACCCATGGACCTACAAGTATTCAGTATCCCCAGGCACAGAAGCTTTGTTTATTCAATGTTAAGACAGGCATTGGTAGGGGCTGCCCAAAACACATACAAGATTATTCTGGAACAAACGTTGGCAAAACGCTTAAAAAAGCAGGTGTTTTTTCAACCTACTTCCTTAGAATTGTGATACAAGTTTTTTATTTGCCCCAGTCAGAATTTGGATTATCTGGCACAACTGAACAGCAGTTGAGAAAAGTGGAACAAAATTTATCTATAATGACTCTTCTCTTATAGGTGCTGCATTTTAATCAATGTTCCATTTTTTTCTTCAAAAAGTAATTTTATAATCAATTTTATTATAATCAATTTTAATTATAATCAATTTTAGTGTACCTTAAGATTTATCAAAGAATTTCTAATCCTTAAATAATACTGTAAGATATGACAGGTGTTCTAAATAAAAAGAAAATTAACTCAGAAAGAATAAGTAATTTGTGCCAAATTGTAAAACTAAGTGACACAACTGTGGTTGGCACCCATTTGATTTTTTCAACTCCTTTTCTTCATTCTGGATGGTAGATAAGTTCCACCTGTGATCCATCTGGGATAACATTTTATAAAAACTAGGACTTTGGCATTATAATCTTTTACATAGCTGGAGAACCCACTTACATAAAATAAACCAATGCCTATGTAAGAATGTGATTTTACATACAAAAAAAATGAAAATTTCTTAAAAAAACAATGCCAGCATTTATAGTATTCAGATTTATTTACCTCATTATTGCAAGAATAGATGAAATTCTGGCTTTCTGGGTTATCTGGATGACCCTCTCTGACAAAAATTTCTTTCTGTTCATTCTGTACACAGAGTTCCAAGCCTCTTGCAGGTGGTGGTTTAAAGAACGGAAGCAAGGACTTAGCATCAGGGAAGGACATTTGCGCAGCTTCACCCCTGGAAATTTCATTAGTCTCCAATAGGGGATTTGCAGAACATCTTTCCACACTGGGGGACTCCTCGATTTCACTGAATTCAAAAGATTCTAATGTGCTATTTATAGATACGTATTTTGCTGGATTGCTGTGTTCTACTACTTTTCGTGATGATCGAATGACTTTGTTCTGATTGCTGTAAAACAGAGCTACCCACATATGAAGTAAAAGCTTCACTTCTTCCACATTATCAGGCAAATCAGTATTCCAGGGCCTGAGATTAAAAAAAAAAAAAAAAAAGAACACAAAAATCACTGATCTTATAAGCAAAGTACTTTCATTATTAACGCTAGTTATTCGTATTCATTTTTATTTTTTAAAAATTATACCACCATGAAACAATAAGTGTACAATCATGATCTGAACATAGGTATCCCAACTTCTCATTTAGTACTTTTCTTCTACACCACACAAATTCTCTCTGGACACAGTACACTTATTATGTGAATAATGGTTTCAGCAACTACCCAAATCCTCACAACCTTGCTTTTGTTAAGTCTGACTCACTCTCACTTCTCCATTTTTGTCCCTCCTCTTATAGTGAAGAAAGTCTGAAGATTAAAACATATCTGTATAAAGTTAATAGCATAATCATAATAAAATTGTTTCATGAATTGTAAGAAAGGTACAACACTAATGCAAAATGTTAATAGGGAAAACTGTGAGAGGAGGGTATATGGGAACTTCGTACTTTCTGCATGATGTTTCTGTAAACCTACAACTGCTCTAACAACAACAAAATCTCTGAACTATAAGATTATAGTTGTGGAAAATAATCTGAAAACAAAAGGGTAGATATAAAATTTCCGGGTATTTGATAGGCAAAAGGACACTATGTAATAGGAGTTAAAGAATCAGAGAGGCTACAGAGCTAGCTACCAGGATGAAGGCAAAGGAAATGACCCTTATGAATATATATGAACATAAATGTATGTGAACATGACCAAGAAAAGAAGTTTGATATATGTACAATCTAATGACAGGTGAAATATTTCACTAATAGGTAGCTAAATGTCTTTTCATATAACTAATGCTTTTTAATTTTTACTTATTTATTAGAGAAGTTGTAGGTTTACAGAAAAATCATGCATAAAATACAGGATTCCCATATAATGCCACCCTATTATTAACATGTTGCATTAGTGTGGTACATTTTTATTACGATTCATGAAAGCATATTTTATAATTGTACTATTAACTATAGTCCATCACCTACAACAGGGTCCATTCACTTATTGTGTTATATAGTCCTATGTGTCATGTTTTAAAACTTTTATTCTAGTAACATACCTAGTCTAACATTTCCCCTTTTAACCACATTCAAATATGTAATTCAGTGATGTTAATTACATTCACAGTGTTGTGCCTCCATCACCACCATCCATTATCAAAACTTTTGCATCAACCCAAATTGAAACTGTACAATTTAAGCATTGACTCCCCATTCCCTACCCTCACCCTGACCCCTGGTAACGTATATTCTAGTTTTTGTACTTGATCTTAGCCAAAAGGCCAAGACATGATACAGTCTAGTTTCTGATTCTATGAATTTGCTTATTCTAATTCTTTCATATCAATGAGATCATACAATATTTGTCCTTTTGTGCCTGGCTTATTTCACTCTACATGATGTCTTCAAGATTCATCCATATTGTTGCATGAATCAGAACTTCATTTCTTTTTATGACTGAATAATTTCCACTGTGTTTGTATACCACATTTTATTTATCCATTTATAGGCTGACATGTACTTGGGTTTCTTCCATCTTTTGGCAATTGTGAATAATGCCATTGATACGCAAATATCAGTTCAAGTCCCTGCTTTCAGTTCTTGTGGATATATACCCAAAAGTGGGATTGCTGGATCATATGGTAATTCTATACTTAACTTTCTGAGGAACTGCCAAACTCTTAACACAGTGGTTGCACCGTTTTACATTCTGCATGACTTCACATTCCCACCGACAATAAATGAGTGTTTCTATTTCTCCACATCCACTCCAACACTTGTAATTTTCCATTTTTTTAACAGTTAGCAAATGCTTCTTGCAAATAGTAATGGTGACCATTTATTAGTATATGCCAATGTACAAAATATTAACATACACAACAACTTCATAGTGTAGCTTACTACACCCCTATTTAAAGTGTTATTATCTTCCTTCATTGGCATCACCTGGAAATTTTTCAGGAAATGTATTCTCAGGCCCCACCCAAAACAGAATGAGTCAGACAATCCTGGTCAATGAGACACTTAGATAAGTTGTACATATAATAAAGTTTGAGAAGCACTGTCCTGAAGTCTAGTAATTTGCCCGAGATCACAAAAACTAATAAATAGGAAGAGCCTGGAATCAAACCTAAGTTAGTCTAAACTCCAAAGCCTGTATTTTAACCACTCTGATATTATTGCCTTGATATTATTGCCCTTTTCAAGGAAGATTTATAGAACATCCTCCCACGTAAAACTGCTCACTCCTATCAATCCGACCAATTTAACAAACTAGAAGTAATTCTTTAAGTGTTTCTTCTGGCATTCAGCTTATAAAGTATCACTTCTGTAATATATTTTACATTAAGATGTCATTTAAATAACACAATTCAAAGACTGAATTGGCTTACAAAGGAACAGCTCAAAATGATAAACTGTTCACAAGGATAAAGTTACTGTAAAGTTCTCCATGGATCATTGACTGTGGCAAAAACCAGTCTGTTATTAATGGTTAGTACATATATTTGCTTGATATTATTACCAAATTACTAGTTTTACACGCAATGTTTCTTTTTCCTTTCCTTAAGTTTGGTACAAGTATTCCTTCTCATTACAATTATCTCAAAAGAAAAATTACATCAATGTTCATCAGGTTTCCTTCCTACTTACCCATGTAAAGCTCTTATTACAGTTTTTTCCAGAGGGTTGTTGGTGTATTTGCTATCCAAGCTGAATACATATTCTGTTTCACATTTGAAAGTGACCTTAAAGGAGCCATCACAGCTAAACACAGTATGAGAGCAACAGAAATCTTTTAGGCTGGAAGCCATCAATCTACTCTTACGCTTTATGAAAGGATCCTCAAAGGGCTTTTGCAGAGGGGAGGTGTTTTGCTGATGCCGGAATGGCATGACCTTTCCCACTGGAGTTCCTGCTTCAGGGCCTTTTGTTCCATTCTTGGCAAAGGCAGGGCCTTGCACCCCTCTCTGCTGTAGATGTTTCTTTGAATGCTCTGCAAGGAGAAGGGCATATGAATGTTCCACAGCAACAAAAGAGCTTTGGCTTGCATCTGAAGTTTCTAGTGTTTTCTCCGTAGGTGCTGACTGGGCTTTAACAGGGGCCTGATTACAAGGAACCAAACTCTCTTCATCTTGGCTAACAGTTAAGTCTGACACTGAATTAGTCTTCGTATCAGATGATGGTTTAGGGAACAGTCCATCTTTTTGACTTTTAATTCCTCTGTGATATTCATGGTCAGATGTCCCTCGCAATGAATTTTCTTTAGACAGCAAAACTTCGTTTTGTGGCAACTCAGAGGAGCAGGGAAGGTTTCTAGGCTCAGATGATGGTGTGGAAGAGGTAGCAGAGCTTAAAGCTAGATCAGCCAACATATTTAGGGCCTGGGAGTCATAGTTGACAATGGAGTTTTCAGGAATATCTTTTTGAGCCAATGTGGCATTTTCTGGTTGAGCTGTAGTTATGCTAAAAACATCTCCTTGACCATTAGATGAAATTTCTGGTTGAAGCTGTGAAGTACTTTCTCCTTTGGCTTCAGTATAAAGAAAAGAAAAAGACCGATTTAACACTTGATTTTTATAGAATTAATTCTTTGCCATATTACTATGCCTTAGAGAAAATTAATGGTTAAATGAACACATTCAAGAAAAACCACTTGCTTATTACATAGATTGCTTATTAAAATTTTACTATCAGAATGAAGCCCCTCCCAGTTTTCAGAACTGTGATTCTATAATTTATTGACTGAAGGAACAAATCTTAATGAGGTATGTGTAAATTAATTTGAAAAGAAATGACCCTTCAAAATGCCTGTATTTAACTTTTTCAAGACACACTGCTCAGATAAGGAAATATACTAAGATAAAAAACATAACAACAAGAGTCCTGCCCTCAGGGAGCTTACAATCTAGTAAGAATCTAAGAGTTTATAAGTTTGGAGTATATCTTTTAGTATGTTAACATACTTCTTAGAAATAATTTCCTTTAACAAGTGATTTATTAGAGAAACCAACTCAGTTCAAAATAGAGATGATTTTTAACCATACTGATCATTAATTAAAGATTTAATGATATGAATGAAAAATTAGAAAAGTCACTCAGGAGAATACTCAGAATTACCTTTAAAAACATTTGCCTTAATCAGAAAACTGTTACATCCAAATGGTCTACTCAGACATTCTCAGGACATTAATTAAATCTTCTTAAATGCTGTTATTAAGAAGGATAATAAAGTTCACAACCATATTAGGCAGAAACTCCTTGTTGGTGGTAGGTGGATAAACAGAAGGCCAACCGTGCTCCTTTTTATAATTAAGAGTAACAGGTCAAAAATGAATTAACAACCTGCTCACAAAGCCCAAAGACTAATTTAAAAAGAAGAAAACTCTGGACTATGAAGCTATGAAATAGAAGGATGGTGTGTGTGTGTGCGTGCGTGTATGTGTATGTGCACGTGTGCGTATGATTAAAATAGCAAAATCCAAGGGGGTGGAAGAAAGTGATTCGAAGCAGAGAATCCTCATTAGCCCCACTGTTAAATTATTGGAAACATGAAATTCGCTTTATAACCTGACCCCATTTATTCAAGTATAACTCAATTCATCTTCGTTATTCTAGTTTCCATATTTTATAATCTCTTACACAGAATATCACTTATAAGTATAGCTTAATATAAAAAATGCTTTTAAAGAGAAATGGTGGTTCTTGGTTTAGCTAAATAAGCACATGTAATCTCAGGTAAATCATTTAATTACTAACATGTTTCAGGTTCTCAGTCAAAGATACAACAGCAATAGTCTATTTCTATTTTAAAAATACAGAAAAGGCAGTGTCAAATTATATAAAAAATATAAAGAGTTCAGTGAATGAAATACTATACTGAAAATTTTAAAAAGGATAGAAAGTTATTAGTTTCAGTAACAAATGATTGTTTGACTTCAAAATTCTCATTTCATTTTGATAGTCAATTAAAATTCAAAATAATTTAAATCAGTAATTATCACACACTGAGGCCAACATGGCTATGTTTCATTTCTCTTCTTAATCTTGGATATTTAAATTATAAGAAATGAAATGGATTAGTATAGGTGGTTAAGAAATGGAGGGGAAATTAAGAGATTATTTAAAAGACAGTAATCTTACGATTTTTTAAAAAAAGATTTATTTATTTATTTCTCCCCACCCCCTCGTTGTCTGCATTTGCTGTGTCTGTCTGTTGTGTGCTGGTCTCCATTAGGAGGCACCGGGAACCGACCCTGGGACCTCCCATGTGGGAGGGAGGCAAATAATGGCCTGAGCCATCTCTGCTCCCTCTTATGATTTTTTAAAGGAGGTACTGGGGATTGAACCAGGACCTTGTACATGGGAAGTGGGTGCTCAACCACTTGAACTACATCTGCTCTGCAATCTTAAGACTTTATCTTGGAATGTTGGCTGCACAATATATACAGACATTTATAATGCAAATTAGCATATTTCTGAATATATACTTTGAAAACTTTTTATTTTCTGGGCCCACTTTTCAGTTGACTACCCAACTGTACACCTCCTCCCATTAATCAATTAGTCAAAAAATATCTCAGGGCCAACTCAGGGCAAAGAATTCCAAGAGACATTATATATATGTACTTTCCCTCTCACAATGCTTACAAACTAATAGGAAGGGTCAGACCAAGACTCATTAAATGACTAGAAAACAGTGTGAATTAAAGTCTTTAATTTTGTCAAACACACAAAAGGAAAAAAATAAATAAAGTGAAACCCAAAAGGAATTGAAAGAAAAGAGATTAGTGAGGGTCAGAGAATTAGGGAACACTTAATTAAGGAGGTAGGACTTGGCTGAGAGGAAGCTGGACTGGTAGAGGGGAACTGCACAAGAGTAAAAATGTGTATTATATCTGTGGGGAGGCAAGCAATAGGACTGAAATCACTGATACTGATGAAAAAAAAGAGAAGGTGCAAGTTAGGAAACAGTAGAGGTAAATATGGATCTGTGGGGTAAGACTACAGTATAGGAACTGCCTTGAGAGATAAGCAGAAGAGTTTAAATTTTGTATGGAATCCAAAATTATATCACTATGGGTTTTAGAATGGCATGATGAAGTTTTTTAAAAAATTTCAGTCATGAAACAATATAAAATGGTTTCTGTCTCTGAATTCCCAGTAAACATGAGCTTTTTAAAAATCTAAAAATAGATGAGGGGAAAAGCAGAATCATGGAGATTATATAGAAAAACAATAGAAATATAAAGATAGGAAGAAATAGTCTCTTTGCTAAATGAAGAAACAAAAACACACCCACACACAATATAATAGGACTCAAAACTAAAACTAAAGTATAATTTACAGATTTTGCAAACTGGAGGAAGAAATGCATTATACACAGGAGGAGGAGAGTTAAAGAAGGAAGCAGATCAGGGAGAGAAGCTGGTGTGTTTTCAGTTTCACAGAGGTGAACACAGGACTTTCGAGTAAAGAAATATGTCTAAAAGCTGGAAATAGGGAACTAAGGCAGTCAGCTGTTTTTTCATTCACTTAAGCCAAGTTAGAAAAGTAAAACTGATTTTTAAATTAATTTAATGCCCTTTAAATAAATTCAGGATTCTGGATTATTAACTATTTTGAACAATCTGTATTTACAAATCCCTTCAGGCAAAAAAAAAAAAACTTTCTGTGATCTATAATTGATTATGGTCCAGAACACACTGCCAAATACTACCTGCTTGTGAATTTAGCCATAAATGACTAAAGTCATCTATATTTCAACTCTTGTAGACCATTCAATTCATGTTTAGGTTTTATGCAAACTAAAAAGTAGGGTCTATTTTGTAAAAGCTTGAATCTTTGCACTTCCCTAATTTACTTAAAATAGGAAACCAAGTCACTTATTCCTATTAATATCTAAAGAATATAGAAAGAATTACTGGTAGATTTTAACGTGTTATCTTGCAATGTCTATTAAATCTGTATTGTGGTGTTTATATTTACAGGAAGAGTATTTCTTACCAGGATGTGGCTGCTTTCTGATTCTGGGATTCTGATTGCCTTTTACTATATTTACCCTCTGTTTTTGTGGAGATTTCTTCACAGATGGTTTAGCCTTTGGAACAGTTTTGACTGGAGATTTCTCTTGTTTCCTTGCCCTTTTAGTATTCGTTGCCAGTGGAACATCTTTAGAAATAGGAGCTTCTTGGTTTTTCCTATCCAATTTGGTTGTCTGTACAAACTGTGCAGTCAGCACTTCAGCACCTTATGTAGAAAAGACACCATTTTTTTAAGGGGTAGGGGGCTCAGATATGTATCAGCATAGCTTTTCCTTTTCTTTTCTTTTTTTTTTTTGATGGGGGACTTTTAATAAAGGGGAATTAAATATAAAGTTTTTGGTATTTCATCAAGATATTTTTTTAACAAAGCAAGAGTTAAAAGTTCTCACAGAAAAAATATTGACAAGTGTTTGTCTATATACATATCAAGTGGTGAAATTAAACTTTTAACTTTATAAAACCAAGGCACAGCTTAATTTTTAAAAATCTCCATAATCTTTACTATCTGATATTTGTAAGTATGGATATATTAGTTCAGACCACTAGGAGCTGAATAATTCAGTTTAAACAAAAATAACCTAAGTATCTTTAAAAAAATAAATAAATAAATAAATAAAAATAAAAGACAAAAAACCCCAAAACAACAACACAGCTTTCTTCCATAGGTGATATGGTTAGAAAGTATAATTTCACCATAGAATTGTATATTTATAAAGAGCCATATTATATATTTTACATTACTACTACTAAACATCTAAGTCTTAATACCATATGAAAATAATCTTAAGAAAAGACAAGAGAAGGTACACTGAGGAAAGTCTTCACTTGGTCTTGTTTCCTATGAATCTGTAATTGCTCATCTCTCCCACAAAATGCTCTGCTTTGCTTCTCACATGGAAGTAAGGAAATAGCTAAAGGTGGATGTAGATGGAAAGAAAAGGATACTACCTACCTGTTTATATTACACAACAGAAAGTACTTCAATCTTTTAAGAGTTTTAAAAACAAGTTAATAAATTTGCCCCCTTTTGAAAACTTCTTCCCCACTTACTTTTCTAATTTCGGTTGATCCCACAGAAAAATTTAGCCATCATATAAGAGATATCATAAAAAATCACACATACGAATAATGACAAATATTTTTAAATAATTTCATGGAAAACACTATTTTTAATTAAGAATACTAAACATAGTATTAAACAGTATAAGAAACTGTGATGACTGTAAGTGAAATGTGGAAAAAGAGAGACCCATTTCACTAGAGGAAAAAAAAAAACGTGGGTCTTCTGGGAGTTAAAGAAAGGTGTGCTTTCAAGAAATGATTTCAGAATCTCAGTGGTGTACATTTCCCTAGTTCAGATTTTCTTTCTTACTGAACTATTAACTGCTAATAAAGCTGCAACAAAAACATATTTTATTCTCTTTAAGGAGCACTTCTTTTCAAAGAAGACTCTAATTCTACACATTACATTTTCTAAAAGCTTCAGTATAAGAAAAGGTAAAAATATAAACCAAGCAGGGAAACAGTTAAGACTAAATTAAAAAGAGAAAGAAAACACATTTAGATAACCAAGACCTAGGGGGTAAAAAATTATAAAAATTTGCACAAGCAGGAAGGGAAGATCTTTTACCAACCCAGATCCTGGGAGAAAAAAAAAAGCAAAAAAAAGAAAGAAAGAAAGGAAGAAAGAAACAAGGTGATACTGCAGGGGTCATTCTGTTCATGTCAATCACTCAATGCCATGTTTCTCAAAATCATGTAATGATCCATTGGTGGGCTGAAAGACAAATTTAATGGGTCACATCTAGAATTTTTTTTTTTTAATGAAACAGAATAGAAAATATCAGATTGTATCACACATAATTAGGGCAAACATCTTTTGAAATTTTTGTTTCAGTCATGTATGGACTGTATGTACTGGGCTATAATAAGAAACACATTTCTAATAGTGGACTGCAATTTTTAAAAGTTTGAGTAAGAGCGACAACAATATATGTTTAGTTAAAGGTAATTTGTTTAACATCTAAAGTAAATTGGTTGACGTGGAACAGAAACTCAGTATATTGTTGGCCTGGAATATATTTACAAATAGTTGCGTATTCTGATCACTGCTTTATACTGTCATACTTTCCACCACCCTCGTAAACATGCACACCATTTCTCAAACCCAGAAATAACTATTTACTAAACCATACGGTAAAAGCTCAATTATCTAGAATCCTGGGATGTATCCTGGGTGCCTCTTTTTTTTAAGCACAAAACTTTTAAATACTATAAAATATTATAGATTGGCCATAAGGTCTCTGATAAAACTACTCAACTCTGCCAGTTTAGTGTGAAAGTAGCCATAGACAATATGTAGACAAACAAGTGGCTTTTTAACTACAGTTTACTTACTCCTTCTCTAAAATATAGCAAATAGCTCTCTACCTTTTAAAACAAAATCCACTAAACATAATTTAATTTGAGATGACTCTAAGCCAGAATCATATTGTTTGCTGTGCTAGGCTCAACAAGGTGCATTTGTCTATATACTAAATGACTCTAGACTCTGATTCTCACTCAGTTTTCAGGGGGCATCAAAACTACTTGTGCAACTTTTTCAATACCAACGTTTCCAGGCCACTGGTTATTCTGTTTCAAGTACTGTGGTATCATTCAAGTGACCATCTGATATACAAAAAGGATTAGAAACTCTGCTCGGGATTACTTTAGTTTTGGGCTCCAAGGTTTTTTTTTTTTTCTCCTCTCTCTTTAGATGTGTTCAGGCTATCATCACATTTTGCTGCTGGTGATGAGCTTGATTTTAGGATATCCTCTTCTCGCTCTGAACTGTCAGAGGAAGGCTTACAAACTGGATAACCATCTTTCTTAGAATGGCATGTAAATAAGAACTGAGTGAAGATTTGAGCAGTTTTACATGTAAAATATAAACTTTTGAGGTATTGCATAGTTTTGTCTATTTCTTGGTTCTCATCCATTATCTAGATCAGTGCTTCTCAAACTTAGCATGCATACAACTCACCTGGAGAGAAATGGTGGCATTTCTAACAAGCTCCTAACTGAAGCTGTCAAGCCACAGTCTACACTTTTGAGTAGCACTGATCCAGACAGGTATAGAGTTATAATACCACAGTAAATCATGCTTACCTCTTTTTCTTTTCTGGGGAAATTGTCCTTTAGCTAACTTGAGAGTTGTTGCAGAGTCCGAGCCATTGTTTGTTCCAGCAGTTCTTTTGGGAAAGGGGCGGCACAAATTCACCCTCTTACTTTGCATCACAAATGGCATGCTTGCCTTTCTCTTTGGCTGAACTCTAAGATTTGATGCTGATCTTACTGGAACTATAGTTCCCTTCTTTGCTTTAAAAATTTCCTCAGAATTCTTTTCTGTTTCTGTTTCTTTTCTTACTTCTACCTCTGAGTCAAGAAATTCAGGATCTGGAGTCATAACTAAAGAAAATCCAGCATCACAAATTCCATCTGAAGTGCAAGGAGACTGAGGACGCTCTGCTAATAAATCTAAAGCAGTAGATACTTCCAAAATATAACCACTAGGATCTGAAAAATAAGACTTCAACTGAGTTAAAGACTGCAATGGGCACTTTTCAGCTGGAGGAACCAAATCAAAGCCATTGGACAGTTTGCCAAAGAATGTAGTCTCTTTAATTCCATCTTGAGAAGAAGTAGTCAATGAAGGACTTTTGTCCACCCTGTACAATTCTTGGAAATTATGCTTTACTAATGTGTTTGGACGGATTCCTTCTTCAGTAAAGGATTTCTTTGCTTCTAGCAGAGCACAATTAAGGGCAGGTAAAATAGGAATCACCTTCAATGAGATGCCATCTTCAACTTTCATATCTTTCACTCCTAAAATATATATACATATATTAAAAACCTGCTGTTTTCTTAAATAAAAACATGCAAAGAATGCTCTAAGTATCAAAATGATGGTATGGTTAAATATGCTACAGTATTTTCAAATGGAAATCTAAATGCCAATTAATAGAAGATTTATAGATACATTTAATGAAATGGATATGTGTTTTTATATCCATATATTTAAAAATATACCCATATATCTAATACATACACACACACACACAGCACTGTAAAAGAATACTTCAAAATAAAATCACTAGGTTGGGGAGCAGATATAGCTCAGTGGTTGAGCACCTGCTTCCCATGTACTAGGTCCTGGGTTCAATCCCTGGTACCTCCTTAAAAAAAACCCACTAAGTTAGAATGAGTAAGTGAAATCCCATTTCTAGCTCAATCTTACTAAGAAGTTCAGAGTGTGCTTAATGGTCCATTATAGCAGGAGTACTGGACTTCAGAGCTGGCCTACTTGCTTGTCTACATTTTAATTCTGATTTTATGCTTTAAAAATATATTCTATTTTTATCTGTACCCTATATAACTTACTTCAAAGTCTTTTAGAAGTTACTGTGCAAACCAATTCAACTGAAAAAAGTAAAACCCTTAAATAATCCCCAAATCTCACTGTAATAACTGGTATTAAAAAGTTTATCATCCTTTTCTATCAGGCAAAATAAAATTGTAAAAAATATTATTATATAGCTAAACTGACAAGTCTGTGTATCACCTCCTCTCCCTAGCTCACTCTTTGGCTGAAGTGTTAATTTTCAGTGAATCAATAGCCTACATGAAGATATTAGGAGGGAAGGAAAGAAACAGTCAGTCCCTATGAACTGGATAATAAAAGCCTAGAAAACTTGAGTTACCAGTAATATAAACGCACAGTTAACAAAGGCCTTCAGTTCCTACTAAACTGAAATATGAATTATATGCTTCCTTTTAGAGAAAACGTAGCTGCAGAATTAAGAAACGCCAAGTTAACACTATAACACCGTTAACACTATAGAAGAGTACTGGGAAAAGAAGGGTAAGGAAGGAAGAAAATGGAAAATGTGGCTAGATATCAAAATAAAAATTACTCTCTTTGCAGTTCATCATTTTTAAAAAAGTAAAAAGTGAAGAAAATAAAATATAAAAAAAAGTCCTTCCATACGATTATCATTTGACAATAAAGTATTATTTTTTCTTGCCAACTCCATTATTTCAAGAAAGAATCTGGAAAGGCAGAACCAAGTATGATTTGTAATGGACTATTACAAAATATATGAAAAAGAACATTTTATATCTGTGAAACAAAGTATCACTTAATTTAAAACATAACTAGAGGGGCCGGCTATAGCCCAGTTGGTAGGGCGCCGGCTTACCACATAGGAGGCCCTGGGTTTGGTTCCCGGGGTCTCCTTGAGCAGGCAGACCGCCTTGAGAAGGCAAGCCACCGCAGGCAGGGCAAAGCCGCTGTGGGCAGGGCAAAGCTGCCACGGGCAGGGCAAGCCCCTGCGAGCTGGCAGGCCGCCGCGCGGTGAGCTGACTCGGCGGGTCGCCGCACGGGGGGGGGACACAAGCAGACAC
>PVKH010015899.1:0-15924 GCA_004027955.1 Chaetophractus vellerosus
AGAAGAGTCTCTTTTAATAAATGTTGCTGGGAAAACTGGATATCCATTTGCAAAAGAATGAAGTGGGACTCCTACCTCGTACCATATGCAAAAATTAATTCTAAATGGATCAAGGACCCTAGCATAAAACTGAAACCATAAAACTCTTAGAACAAAACATAGGGAGAAACTTTCAAACCCTGAATTTGGTAGTGATACGTTAGATCTGACACCAAAAACACAAGCAATAAAAGATAAAAAAGATAAAATGGACTTCAGCAAATTAAAAACTCCTGTTTATCAAAGGACCTTATCAAGAAAGTGAAAGGACAACCTAAAGAATGGAAAAAATAATTGCTAATCATATATCTGGTAAGGGTTTAATCCAGAATATATTAAGAACTGCCACAACTCAGCAATATAAAGACAAATAATCCAATCTAAAAATGGACAAAGGACTTTTATAGACATTTCTCCAAAGAATGGCCAATAAGCACATGAAAAGATGCTCAAGATCATTAGTCATCAAGGAAACACAAATCAAAACCACAATGAGATACCACTTCATACCCACTACAATGGCTACTATTTTTTAAAATGGAAAATAACAAGTATTGAAGAGGATGTGGAGAAATGGGAACCTTCATACATTGTTAGTGGAAATGTAAAACATGCAGCCACTTTGGAAAACAGTTTGGCAGTTTCTCAGAAAGTTACGTGTAGAATTACCATATGACCTGGAAATCCCAATTCTAGTCATGTACCCAAAGAACTGAAAACAGAGACTCAAGAAGATATTTTTACACTAACGTTTATAGCAGCATTTTTCACAATAGCCAAAAGGTGGAAGAAACTCAAGTGTCTATCAACAGATGAATGGATAAACATACTGTGGGATGTATACACAATGGAATATTACTAGCCATAAAAAGGAATACAGTTCTGCCACGCGCTATAACATGCATAAACTTTGAAGACATTTTGAGTGAAATAAGCCAGGCAAAAAAGGACAAACGTTAATTAAATGACCTTGCTTATATGAAATACTTAGAAAAAGCAATTTTCATAGATAGTAGATTATAGGTTACCAGAAGCTGATGAGGAAGAGGGGGGTGGGAAGTAGAACTGGAAGGGAGAGTTACTGCTTAACAAATGTGCAGAGCTTTAACTAAGAAGATGAAAAAAGTTGGGATAATGGATGGTGGCAATGGTAGCACAATATTTTGAATGTAATTAATATCTCTGAATTGTACACTTGAAAGTGATTAAAATGGGAAATTTTGCACTGTATATATAGTATTACAATAAAAAAATTTTTAAAAATAGGGAAACAAAACAAAAAAAGCACATAGTCGTATTAGTGGCCTACAAATGAATGCCTTGACTTTGTGATACCATTAATATAATTTTTATGCCCGTCCTCTTAAAACTGCTGCTATGCTTTCCTGTTAAAAGAGGCATTTCTTTTTCATCTCTCACTATACAGCTATTGATCTTGAAAATATCTTACTCCTTTAAAATACACATTAATTTAAATATTTTCTTTAGTTTATACATATGGAACAAATAATAAAAAGGAACACTTCTTTATTACTACGTCATAATAATGACCTCTTGTTTTAAACAAAAAAAAAGGCATACCCACAGTGGTAAATTAACAGAAGGAAAATCTGCACATAGAAACCTAACAGTGGATTCGTGTTGCATATTACTATGGTTGTGGGACAAATTTATTTCTTAATCCACAGAATCAAACTCTCAATTTGATCACTTGTTTTTTAGGTATTTTCCTCTGCTTCTAGAAAGCATTTACTTCCATTAAGAGTTTGCTGTAGTAACTAGTGTTGTGCTGGTTGCCTTGCATCCCAGACAGAAAGCTTTTTCAACTTATAACCTTGGCATTAGAGGATCTGGATGAAATCCCAGTTGTGCCACTAACTGTAGGAACTTGGGCAAGTCACAGATATCCTCTGGACTGTATTTGTAAACTGAAGCGATTGGTTGGTAAACTGTTTCATGCGCCTTTTCAGAATTAAAATTCTATCACTCTATGATCCTTTCATGGTCCTTTTACACTTATTTTTTCTGCTGTTAAAAGGCAAAATTCAAAATCATTTTCAATCAGGAATCTCACCATCTTTTCATAATTTCTCCATTTTAATATATTTCTTAGGAAGCACCTCGCCTTGTGCCTGGCAAAGAGTAATCTCTTAGTAATAACAATTAGCTAATAATTATTGCTACCTAGGTCTTGGCAAATATTTCCCAAATATAAGTGAACTGCTGAAGGTGCAGGAAAGCAGACAAGTATGGCCTGTAAGAAATGCCTTATGGAAGAGTTCACTTATTTTTTGGTAAGGAACATAATCATTTCCAAGGTTTTGAGAGGAAAACAGATATAAGTTAAATAAACATGTGTTATTAAAATGATTTTTGCCTGTGTATTTTTGTTTTTTAGTAATCTGGTAACTAAAGAGTTTTCAATTATATATCAAATTATATGCATTATATTCATATGGGACAGCACTGGTCTAGATGAAACCCAATGAAATACAAGCAAACTCCAAATGCTTTCTAGGATATTTTTTTTTAGGAGGTATCGGAGATTGAACCCAGGACCTCCTACACGGGAAGCAGGCACTCAACCACTGAGCAACATCTGCTCCCCTAGGATGGCCTTTTTTATAAAATAAGAATAAATAATCTCTTGGGCAATAAAGTAAAGCAAAACTACAAGCAAAATCTTAAAATGGGAGTTAGAATTGTAGAAGCAACATCTTAAGCATGTTCAAGAAACATGCTACATTTTATGGTACAAGGATTTGAAAACTTGGTCTATAAATGGCCTGATAGTAAATATTTTTGGCTTTGTGGGTCTGACAGTCTCTGTCACAACTGCTCAACTCAGCTACACAGAACAAAAGCAGCCATATACAATATGTAAACAGATGGGCATGGCTGTGTTCCAGTAAAACTTTATTTATAAAACAAGAAAGGTCTAAATCAGCTGGGGGACGGCAATATTTTCTTATTCGGCAAAGGATGGAACGCACTAAATGGTACAAAAATGATGCACAGAACAAGAACGTTAATTTTTTATCTTAGAAATATTTCTTATAAAAATCATGGAAAGAAAAAAAAACTTACATTTAACTCTATTATCCACAGTAATGTTATAAATAAGAGGTCAAAGGTGACAAACAAACAGAAAGTCCTCCTGACATCAGATATGCCTTTCTTTTCTCGTCCTTCATAGGACTCAATCCTGGCCATGAGTTGTGTGGGGTTGATGGGATGGACATTGCGCAAAGAAGCATGAGAGCTCTGGCTCCCATTGAGAGTGTTCTCCATGTCTTCTGGCAGGTGGCTCATCCTGGAGGAGGGTTAAGGGAAACTTTTTCTAACTTCACCATCCCTAGAGAGAAGAGACCTTTGGGGAATAAAAGCAAGACAACATGTTAAATCACAACTCACCAAATGCAACTCTGCTACCCGCACCACCTTGCAATTAATTCTTTAACTGAGAAATTGCATATTGACTGAGGATTGTAACTTCAACACAAAGAGAAAGTAATATGAAAAACAATGCTTGATGCTATCCATTAATACTACAAAATAACTCACAGAAAATAATGGCAATAAAGAAGAATGCAAATTTACAGTAAGAAAGGCCTTGAAGGTTGCATGTTAACCACAACTAAAAGGTGTGCCTGATAACCTGGAGCAAACCACTTGGTGAAAAAGCCAATCCAGTACCTTTACTATGTGAGAAAGAAAACCTGTATAGTTGTACAGCCATCAAGGCCCATGGATTAGTAAAACATTTACTGAGCAGTTGCCCAGGATATATGCTCTAGCTAGAGATGACTTGTGTCCTAAAGAATTGCTCTGCACCAAAAGTACGTAAACTGAACTTAGCATTTCCCCACCAACTCTTACTTAATGAAAAAGCATTCTTCTGTGTTTCATCTTGGAAAAGAAGTGAATATATGTTCTAAAAAATAAAGGAAAGGAGGGAGGGAGAGAGGGAGGGAGGCAGGGAGAAAGGGAGGGATGGAGGGAGGACGGGCATGTTCTTTTCATGCAAGTGGTAAGAGCACAACAGGAGGGAAGAAGGAAGGAAGGAAGGAAAGAGAACACCCCCAAAAGTTCAGCACTATGCAAGAACTCCACTCATAATTACAGAAGTCACAGCTCCACATGGAGATGGAGGTCTCCTCAAGGCCAGGAGGTGTTTCTATAATAAAAGCAAAAGATGAGTAATCTAACTGATCTCCATGGATGGGGGCCAATGTCATTAAATATAAAGTGTGGTAGATAGTCTTGTTTGTCAAATATCCCGGTTTCCCTTCCTGCAGTCTCTCTTCCCTATGGGAGGAATACATATGTCTGCTCTATTGAATTCATGTGCCTTTCTTTGGCTATTGGAATGTAGGCAGAAGTTTGTGTCACTTGTGGCCAGAAGTCTTGAGAGGCAGTGCACAGCTCATATTTTCCTTTCTGCCACAATGCTGGCAATGTCCAGATACAGATGAGCATTTTCAAGATGGGTATAACAGAATTTGGAAATAGAATGCTGAGAGTTCCTTAAAATAATATGGTCTCTTCTGGTCCTATTCACTCAAAAACTTTGTCACTTTACATTTGATTCCAAATTTTCTTTCCCTTCTCAAATTCAGGAACTAAAGCCCTTTCTTCCACACTTTAAAAGAGTATAGTTGTAAAATGACATGGCATTTTTAAAGCAATTTAGTTATGTGAACTAAGGTAATTTAAGGTATTCATCTAGTAATTCTATATCTGGAAATTCAAAGAAAATTAACTAATCTACTTCAAGGCAAAAACTGATTTATGGTGTTAAAAGTCAGGTTAGTCATTACCTTCAAGAAAAGGGAGAAATAGTGATTAGAGGAACGAAGTGGTAGAGGTGGAGCATTTAAAGTTGATAAAGTTGGTAAAGGGGATTTCCTTAAGTTCTATTTCTAATCTGAGTGGTAATATGGTTGTATTCACTGATTGATAATTTATTGGCCTATGCTGTAGTTCAGTGGTGTGTTCACTTGTGAAAAATTCAAAATGCTAACAACTTACAATCTGTGCATTTCTTTGTATTTTATCTTTCAATAAAAATATTTATTAAAAAGACATAATATATCTTTTAGTCCCAATTAGAAAACAACCTAATATCTAAAAATAGGAAAATAATTAGATAAATCACAGTACAGCCACAATATAGTCATTAAAATAAAAGCTTATCAAATATTTATAATAACTTGGAAAATTTCTTATGTTATAATGTTTACTAGTTTAAAAACCTAAATACTAAGTGGCATGAAGATCATTTCAAATTGATCACTTTCCTATATTCCCTTCCGCAGTTCCACCGCTCATGAAAAAAGGGGGGGGGGAGAAAAGCAAAATGCCAAGCTAGAAATATGACATTTATTTTTTAAATGGCATTATTCAACGATATACACAGAGATGACATGGGAAATGAAAATCATTACATTGTTTTTCAGATGTGTGTATGGTATGGATAACTGCCAAGCTAGCTAGAATATATAGATACTTAAGATAGCTTCAAGAAATTGCCCAAAGCACACATTGCTCTGAGCAGCTTGACTCTGATCAAGTTGATCTTGAGCAAAATAAAGTGATCTTTGAAAAAAAGAGAGCTTCCTTAATGTGCAAAGTGAAGAATTCCTAAAGTCCCTTTATACTCTACCATTCTATGACTTCATCCTAACTACGTCTTTCAGAAAGACTGAGTCCAAGGGTCAATTCTTCCAGGAAGACTTCCTGGAACACTAAACACATCCCAATCCTCAGGTTGGGTCAAATACATCTTCTTTAAGCTCCCATAGGACTATGGATAAGCTTATTGTGGGACTGCTTACCATACCTTACCATAATTATCCACCTACCTGCTTGCCTCTCCCATTAGCCAATGAACTCTGTGAGGGCATTGGATGTTTTATATACCCCATATATCTCCAGGGATTAGCACAGTACATTGTGAGCAGCAGGAACAAACTAAATACTGACTAAATAAATTCTATCTAGCATTCAGCACAGAGACTAGCACAGAGTAAACAAGCTCTCAAAAATCTGCTGAATTGAGGAGACCACAACTATTCATCTCTTAGGAATAGCTTGGATATTTTCCCAGACATCATTTCAAAAGTATTAAATATTCAATCCTTGGAACCAAGATTCTCTCTGGGGTTAGTTTAAGCAAAGGTATGCTTCTCTAAAGAAGGTGTTCAGTATTCATTAACTGTACAAATAGAAACTAAATCTAGAATTCAAGATTTATTCCAACCATGGGGGAAGCACAGGAGAGGGAGAATTATAAAATAAGGAAAAATAACCCCTATTCTTTTATCTGGACTTTGGGTGAGGAGATGAGTATTCCCTTTTGTTGTTTTGATTTTTGAAAATGAACTTATGCCTTTATTTCGTTGAAACAGTTAACTATTCTCCTCCGTACTACAGATTCACCAGCAATTGCCACAATTATGCTGTGTAACAAACCACCCCAAAATGTAAATGGTTAAACAACACACTTTTTCTCAAGCTCACAGGTCTGCAGATTGTCTGAGGTTCAGCTGATCTAGGCCAGGCTCACAGGCTGGGTTCAGCTGAGCAACTGCTTCAAGCGGAAGGTAGACTTGAAATGTCTACCCCCTGTGTCTGTCATCTTCCTCAGAACAAGGTTACCTAGGGCATGCTCTTTTCATGCAAGTGGCAAGAGCACAAGAGACAAGCCAAATCGTGTATTATGGATTGGATCATGTCTCCCACAAAGCCATGTTTAAGTCCTAACTCCTGGTCCTGTGGATATGAACTCATCTGTAAATGGGATCTTCAAAGATCCTATTAAGATGAGGTAAAACTAAACCAAAGTGGGCCTTAATCCAATATAACTGGCTTCCTTATAAGCAGAGGAAATTCTGTCACAGTAGTAGGATTGAGTAGTAGGAGAAAAAAATAGACAGCCATGTGACAGAGGCAGAGATTGAGTTTATGAGTTGTTTGCAAGCTACCTTCAGAACTACAGACTTCAGAAAAAGTATGGCTCTGCCAACACCTTGACTTTGGACTTCCAGCCTCCGAAACTGTGAGACTATAAATTCCTGTTGCTTAAGCCAACCAGTCTGTGGTACTTATTACAGCAGCTCTGTCCAACTAAGATACCACATAAACACTTTTAAAACCTCTGTGCACATCATGTCTTCTCACATTCCCTTGACCGAAGCATGTCCTAAAGCCAAGTTCAAAGGCAGTGAAGAAGGGACATATACTCTACTCAAAGGGGAGGGAAAGGTCAGTGAATATTTGCTGATTAATATTCCATTCTAGAACAGCTATCAATCCTCTAAACCAGAGGATCAGTAAATTATGGCTTGCAGGTCAAATCTGGTCTGCTGCCTGTTTTTGTAAATAAAGATTTATTACAACATAGTCACATCTATTCATATTATCTTTGTTTGTGTTTACACTGTGATGGTAGAGTTGAGTAGCTGTAACAGAGAACATAGGGTCCGCAAGCCCTAAAATATTTACTTTACTCTCTGCATTTTTTTAAAGACAGCAATTGCTGCTTTCCTCAGCTTCTCAAAGGGACCTGGATGAGATTCACAATTACTGTGTTAATGTTTGTAAAAAAGGTTAAGTTAATTGATGAATATTAGTTTTTTCAATGCAGATTGTGTGGTTAGCAAACACTTGTAATCTATTCTTATTTTTCCACAGTTTGCACAGATGACACGCCATGCCTTGGGCACAGGTGGTCTTGTCTTATGTTGGCCTATCTGAGAGCAACTTCCACAGTGCTTACAGCATGAACATGCTGCTCTCTGCTTTGTTCCCCTCCTTTAATGCCATGCTACGATGGGTAGGGAAAAACTATCCTATCCCTCTGGTAGCTTCCTAAATGATGCTCTCCCTTCTATATGAAAACAAAAACAAAAGGAAAAGTAAGAACAAAAAACTGAGATCCTTTCTGCTTCTAGGGAACTGCTTGCATCTTTGGGGTCCTCCTACTGCATTTGTCCCTATGCTGGGTGCAAGCTGAAGCAAAATTTCAGCTCCATCTGCTTAAGCACAGAACTGATATTACCCAGATAGTAAACAGCAGCTGCTATGGAGCAATAGCTACCACTGCAAGTGTTTTACAGAAATCCTACAATTTCTCATTCCTTTCTAGGCAGCCAAACCAAGCCTTCTCAATCCAACTACCTAGCCTTCTTTTTCTGAGTTACTGCTGGTAGAAGCCAAGACACTGTATGTTTTCTTCCAAAAAAAAAAGAATATCACCATTACAGACACTAAAAATATTTAATTCAGAAAGGCCTTATCATTTATACAGAGGTCCAAATTAAAGGCCTAGAGAGCAAATTTGGCTCAGAAATATGTTTGCTTGGTCTTATATATATTTCTAAGGATTCTGAATGAATTACTAACACTTTAAATAATGAGTTTTCATATGAACTTCCAGATTCCTAGCTTCTCTTAAAAAGTAAAAAGATTTACCAGGCCTGCATCCCTCATCATTATAATAAAGCCAAGAAGCCACTGACCTCCTTAGCTAGGGCATGCACTCTCTGCTTTGCCATCAGTCTCAACCTATACTGGAGGCACTTGAGCTTATCACCCTGATCTATTTCCACTCCCTTATTTTACAGGCAAAGAAGCTAAGGCGTAGGTGTCTTACAAGGATACCGTCATCTAAAGCAGGGGCTTGAACTGAAATTCAGAAAAACATTATTCTTGTGGGGATGTGTTAGTGTGGGTGTGATATATCAAATAATACATAGTATATGGGGGCCGGCTATAGCCCAATTGGTAGGGCACCGGTCTACCACATAGGAGGCCCTGGGTTCGGTTCCCGGGGCCTCCTCGAGCGGGCAGACCGCCTTGAGAAGGCAAGCCGCCGTGGGCAGGGCAAAGCCACCGCAGGCAGGGCAAGCCCCCATGAGCAGGGCAAGCCGCCACGAGCAGGCAGGCCGCTGCTTGGTGAGCTGACTCAGCGGGTCGCTGCAGCAGGGGGAGACAAGCAGACACAGAAAAACGCAAAAATGAACACAGCAAGAACAAGCAGAAAATAATAATAATAATACACAGTATAGTGTGGACTTAGTAAAGGGTCCATGGTTTTCAGCTGACTGGCAAAGGGATCCGTGGAACAAAAAATGGTTAAGAACCTCTGATGTAAAGGATATTTCAAGATATGTTTTAGGATTAAAAGTCACTTTTTTCCCCCTGCATCACCTTGCCTCACTCCAGATTCCTAGGAAGGAAACAGGAGTGAGATCAATAGTTGCTCCAATGGCCCCTGGATAGCAGTTGTGAGTTTTGAGAGTGCTTGAAGACACCATCTGCTTCAGCAGCTCTGGCTCAAATGATGGGTCCACTTCATCCTGAGACTGAGTTTCTGTGGGGCCAGAGAGCAGCCTAAGCCAGCTCTTCTCCTACAAATTCCACTTTGTGATAGTAAAGGTCCTGTTTAAGCCCTCAGTTCACGAGATAAAGTACTTAGAAGTGGGGAATGGGATTGTGAAGGAATAACCTGACATTTATAAACACAGCCTGCCAGTATGGGAAAGAGGTAAGATAACCCAAAACCACAGAGGCTTTGAAAATAAACATGCGTGCATAGAGAAGAGGGCAAAGTGGGGAGGAAGCTAATTCAAACTAATAAAAAACCACAGCAAGACAAACACGTTTATATTCTAAAGGCACCAGTATGAGATGGTGAAAGTTATGCCATACCTAAGAAAACCTGGAAATTCTACAGGGTTAATACATGTTCAATTCAACCACTTATTCAAAATTTAATAATATAAAATAGTTCGGCCTTTTGCTTAAATGAAAATGTTTCCTTAATTGAGGCTGCCTATATTTTTTAAACATCTCGAAGTTGGTTCGTAGATAAGATATTCTAAAAAAAATGCACTTCTTTGTGTGCCTGATGCTATGAAGTTTGTCAATTTTAGTAAGGAAAGTAAAGATCTGGTGGAACTCTACCCAAAGTGAATTTATAAAAGGTTACTGAAAGGTAATCATTGGGGAAAAAGAACTGGCAGTGGGCAAGGTTAGAGAGTTGAAGCATCTAAATAACATCCTGAGCTGGAGAATATCATTATGAAGCACTATAGGAACTTTAATAAAACCAAGTTCAAACACACCTTCCTTTAGCAAACTGAACATTGCCATTATGCTGACATTTATTTAGATCACAGATAACTATGCCATATATGCTCCAAGTTAAATACGATGTTTGACAAATCATTTTAAAAATCTGGCCTATCGGGATAAATTTTAAAACATCAACACATCACATTCAAATTAGTAGTGGAACAATGGGAAAATACTGTTTAGAGAAATCTGGAAAAAAAAATCAATCATTTCAAAGTAGTACATTTTTAAAAATCTATAAAGGATTTATATAAAATCACCTAGCCAACTGTTTGGTATGACTTCAAATAAAAACTAAATCTTTCCTAAGTCAAGCAGTTAAATTCTTCCAACAGATATTTATTAATGTGCCAAGAGAAAATAGGTGAAACGCTAAAAAGAAAATAAAAGGAGATTCATGTGTGTGTATGAAATTCTACCAGGCTTTTAATAGATTTGTCCATACCACCAGGGGTACAATGGGGGAAAGGAGGAGAGAATTTTTTTTTACCTTGTAAATTAATTTTTATTTGCGTATATTAATGTTCCCTACTTCGTTTTTTAAAAATTAATTTGTTTTTTAAAAGATACATAGATTACATAAATGTTACACAAAAATTATAGGGGTACCCATATGCCCCACCTCCCACACCTCCCACAACCTCCCACATATACATTCTTCATTAGTGTGGCACATCACCTGCAATAGATATACACATTTTGGGGCTTTGCAACTAAGCATGGACCATAGTTCACATTGTAGACCACACTCTTTCCCACACAGTTCTGCATGTTATATGATGATATAAAATGGCCTATATCTGTCATTGCAGTGTCACTCAGGATAATTCCCAAGTCCTGAAAAAGCCCCTGTATTACAAATGCTTTTCCCTCTCCCTGCCCCCAAAGGGTCCAGTGTAATTTCTTCCATTGCGTGAATCACAATAAGTCTATAACAGGATACCAGTAAGTCCACGCTAGTCCATAGCTCTTCCCCCAATCCTGAGGAGTCTGGGATGGTGATGTCCCCTCCACCTCCAAGTGAGAGGGGGCTTATATCCCATGGATAAGATGGATGAGATTATCCTGCCTGCAGCTGCAGAGGAGGAGAGAATTTTGAAACAAATAATACTGCCCTCTAAAAGTGGGGTACACAATCCAACACATGAATCCAAGCAGAGGTATAGAGTGTCCTTAAAGAAGCAAAACGGCTCACAGGCCAAGGTATGAGAACAAGCAGAAAGGGCAAAAGCTCAGATCTAAAGAGAGAAAGAGGAAAGGTTCCCATCAGAAGGGCAATGGTCAGTCAGGAAAACACAGGAAAAGACGTGTCACAAGCAAATGGTTGTGCTCACCCTAGCACTCTTTGGGTGGGGTGTGGCAACTTTCCTGTCAGATTTAAATATTCCAGTCCACAGGCCAGGTTATTCCTATGATTAATATGATCACATTGGGGTATCATCAATGCCTTCTGTCACTGAACAACTTAATTCTCTTTGCCTGCCTCCTCTAACCCTTTTCTAATTCCAGGCTTCTGATTAAACTTCTAGATTTTATGTGGCTAAACAATAGGCTGGTCAGGTTGAATAGGTAAATATTCAGTCTATATAACAGTTAAGGTGCTCACTATAAATTCTGAGACCGCAATCTACACATTCAAGGCAGAGTCACTCCCAGAGGCACTTTGTGAAAAGAAGCCAATAAAATCAGGTTTCTCCATCCACAAGGAGGGTGGGCTTCAGACCCAAATAAGGGTGCCAGTAAGAAGCTTTTGATGGCCCTCAATGACATCATCTGGTACAAAGTTGTTCTTTGGGAGCTTCTAGAGATACCAGTCAGATACCATCTAACTGATGGTTAGCCACAATATTAGCATATTCTGTATAGAGTTATTTAGGGTATAATTAATGCTTTTATTCCATACTGATGAATATGCTCAATTTTTGCTGCTTTGTAACTTTCCCACCCACACACATGTCTATTAATGCTCTAGCCAAATCATTTCTTGTGTCCTTGTATCGTTCGATGATTACTGATAATATCTCAGCAGAGGAAAGTTACTGTGTGCACATAAACAGAATTTAACCTTTCAGCAATCTGCTTTAAGACTCAGATTTATTTATAAATTAAAGTCAAAGCAGAAAAAGATATGATGCTGATTTTAAGTCACTCCTCTAACAGAAAAAAAATATATCTCCCAACCCACAAAAACTATTTCTAAATGATATTTCTAAGAGTAATATAAAAAATATTAGCAAATGTTTATTTGACATATACTTTATATAGAGAGAGGACTAGTAAAATTTAAACATGGCTGGGTAAGTGCATATCAGTATTTTCACAATTCATGTGGCACACCTAAAACAAATACCAAGAAGCCGAGCCTGGATGTCTATTTTAAGAGGTAAGAAATGTTCTTGACTGTTTTGAAAATTCAAAGCCTGACCAAGAATATACCACATCTACTTCCTTTACTCTGCAAATGAGCACCAAAAAAACCTGTCAGTTCTCCTCTGGGCACTAGGGATTCAGCAATACCTGTTCTCAAGGAGCTTATTTTCTAGGAGGAGGAGACAGAAGTTAAAAGAGAGGTGGGGGTGTTGCAGTTCAAACTGAGTGGTCAGGATGACTTCATTGAGAAGGTAGTATTTGAGCAAAGACTTGCAGGAGGTAAGGGAAAAATGCTGCATAGCTCTCAAGAGGAAAAGCACAGCAAAGTAAAGTAATGGCATAGTCCTGGGCAGGGATGGAGTGGCCATGCAGGAAGTTTAATCTGGAGGTCAGTATGGCCGGAGCTAAGTGCAAGAGACAAATGAACAGGAGAGAAGCAGCAGAAGATAATGACAGAGAAGTTCATGAGGGGTCAGGGCCTGTGGAACCATACAGGCTACTGTAAGGACTTTTACTTTGAGATGGGAAGATACTGGAAGGTTTTCAGTAGAAGAGGGGCATGATCTGGCTGAAGCTTTAAGTGGCTCTCTGGCTGCTCTGCTGACAGAAGCATAGAAGCAGGGAAATGGGTTAGGATTCTATGACAATCATTCAGGGGACAGATGATATACTTAGCAGACCAGAGTGGTGAGAATTGGTTGGTTCTAAATACAGAGTAAAGAGCATTTGGTGATAGATTGGGCATGAGGTATCACAGAAAGTGAAGACTGAGGGAAAACACCAAGATTTATGGCTGGAGAAACTAGAAGGATGGAGTTGCTAAATCTGAAATGGAGAAAGGAGAGGAGGGCAGCCTTGAGGGAGAAGGTCAATTCTGTTTGGACATATAAACTTTGAGATGCTTATTAATAGATAAGTGGAGATAAAGTAAGCAATTGGATATGAGTCAGGAGTTCAGAGGTGAGGTCTGAGCTACAGAAAAAAACGTGGAAGTCATCAACATATAGATGGAATTTACAGCCATGAGATCTACATATAATCTTTTTTCTCCATGAAAGATGTACAGAACAAAAATAACTATCGTGTGGGCCTTACAAAAGTACATAAAGACCTGGAATCTCTGTGTAACGTTTATGTAATCAATGTATCCTAAAAATATATATAGATATATATAAAAATAAATAAATAATTTTTTAAAAAGTACATAAAGAGTTCCCATTTTATTTAACAATATGCACTGAACACCTACAATGTGTAAAGCCCCAAGTAGACATTTCAAAGGATTCAAAAGGTAGTGGAAGGTATTAGCAACCAACATGACAGAGATGCTCCAGGGTTCCATCCAACCACAAAAGTTTTAAATAACAAACAAAAACTAGCAGGACTGTTATTCTCAAAGCTCCGAAAACATTAGTCTCTAGACAACCAAGAGAATGGGAAAAAAATATTTGGAAACCACAAATATGATAATAATTTAGTATCTAGAATGTACAAAGAACTCCTACAACTCAACAACAAAAAGACAAACAACCCATTAAAAATGGCAAAGGATTTGAAGTCATATTTCTGCAAAAAAAAGATATAAAATGGCCAATAAGCACATTAAAAGATGCTCAGCATCATTAAATATAAGAGAAATGCACATCAAAACCACATTAAGATACTACTTCATACCACTAGAATGGCTACTATTTAAAAAATGGAAAACGGTACAGCTGCTGTAGAAAACAGTTTGGCAGTTCCTCAGAAAGTTAAATATAGAATTACTATATGACCCGATGTAGCAGTTTGATAGTATTGATGAATTCCAAAAAGAAAATATTGGATTACGTTTGTAAACTTTTTCCTCTGGGCGTATTAGAGTATATTGGATTCAGATATTTTACTTTTACTTACTTAAATTATTTTTTTTTCTGTAAATGCTTTACTTTTTTTTTTTTAAAGATACCTAGATCACATAAATGTTACACAAAAAATATAGGGATTCCCATACGCCCCACCTTGCACACCTCCCACAACCTCCCACATAAACATCCTTCATTAGTGTACTTAATTAAATTATGATTAGGGCTTTGATTAGGCCAAGTCTGTAGGGCATTGAGTCCCCACCCCTTGGTGGGATGGGACTCACAGATAAAAGACATGGCAAAGGACAGAGTTTGGAGTTCTGATGCTGAGTTCTGATGCTGAGCTTTGATGTAGAGTCTGGGGAAGTAAAGACACGGAGAAGAAGGATGCACGGGAGTTCTGAGTTGGAGCCTGGGAAGTGAATATACAGGAGAAGAACACAGAGGAACAGAGATAGCTCCTTAGACATGGCAGAAGCCTCTGGAAGAGAGGAACCCAAGAAGCCTGAACTCTTGGCAGACGTCAGCAGCCATCTTGCCTCAACATGTGGCAATAGACTTTGGTGAGGGAAGTAACTTACACTTTACGGTCTGGTAACTATAAGCTTCTACCCCAAATAAATACCCTTTATAAAAGCCAACGGATTTCTGGTATTTTGTATCAGTAACCCTTTGGCTGACTAATACACCCGGCTATCCTACTTCTAGGCCTATACCCAAAATAAATGAAAGTTGGGCCTCAAACAGATATTTCTACACCAATGTTACTAGAGGAAGCAACTCTCAAGTATCCATCAACAAATGAATAGATAAATAAAATGTGGGATATACAAACAATGGAAATATTATCCAGGAATGGGGGTGGGGAAGCGGATGTGGCTCACGCAGTTGGGTGCCTGCCTACCACATGGGAGGTCCCGGGTTTGGTTCCCAGTGCCTCCTAAAGAAGACAAGCAAGACAGCAATCTGATGCGACAGACTTGTATGGCTAGCTGACGCAATGAGGAAACCCAATGAGAAAAATACAATGAGAGACACAACAAGCAGGGAGCGGAGGTGGCTCAAGCGACTGGGTGCCTCGCTCACACATGGTCTTGGGTTCGGTTCCTGATGCCTCCTAAAAAAGAAAAAAAAAGACGAGCAGCCACAGGGAGCACACAATGAATAGACAAAAAGAACAGACAGTGAACGCAAACAACAAGGCGGGGAGAGGAATAAATAGATAAAATAAATCTTTAAAAAAAAAAAAAAGGAATGGGGGAGCAAGTGATTGAACCCAAGTGTGAGGTCCTGGGTTCATACTCCGGAACCCCTTCATACTCCGGAATCTCTTAAAAAAAGAAAAACAAACAACAAAATATGGGGGAGCCAATGTGGCTCAGTGGTCGAATGCTGGCTTCCCACATATGAGGTCCCAGCTTCAATCCCCAGTCCCCAGTACCTAGAGATAATAAAATAAAATAAAATTTAATTTAATTTAATTTTAAAATAAAATAAAATTAAATAATAAATGCAACACATAACCCTT
>PVKH010015900.1:0-15933 GCA_004027955.1 Chaetophractus vellerosus
TCTGCGTAGCTTTTACTTTCTTTTCATCTCTTATTGCACTGGCTTTCACTTTCGTTGCTATGTCAAATAATATTGGTTTGAGTATGTATCCGTACCTTGTTCCTGTCTTTAAGGGGAAAGCATTCAGGTTTTCACTTGTTAGTTTGGGGTAGATATGATGCTTTTTATCACATTAAGGAATTTCCCCTCTAATCCTTTATGTTACATGCTTTTTCTGCATTGATTCATATGATCGTGCATTTTTTTTTCTTTAGCTTGTCAATATGGTGGTTTATATTTATTGATTTTTGAATATTGGTTCCTGGACTATACCCCAAGTGATGGATTGAATTGCAAACCCCATTTGGATATGTTTTTGGTCTTCGTCTGCTTTCTGGTGGATGTGGACCAATTATAAATAAGATCAATTTAAGATGTAAATTCAGTTAAATTATGGCCTAACTAAATCAGGTTGGGATTTAATCTGGAATACTAGAGTCCTTTTAAGCAGAATGAAATTCTGTTTTAGCAGTTGTGCACTAAATCACTCCACTTGGTCCTGGTGTATAATTCTCTTTTATATTGTTGAATTCTACTCACTTATATATTTTTAAGGATTTTTACCTCCATATCCATGAGGGATATTTGTCTGTAGTTTCATTTTCTTGTACAGTCTTTGCCTGTTTTGGGGATCAGGGTATAGTGTATCAAATATATTGAGTACTGTTCTATATCTTTAATTTTCTGGGAAGACATTATGTATAATTAGTATTATTTCATCTTTAAATATTTAGTGGACTTTTCCAGAAATACCATCCAGGCCTGGAGAATTTTTTTTAACAGTTTTAAACCATAAACTCAACTTCCTTAAAATTTTTTTTTCTTATTGGGTGAGTTGTGGTAGTTTGTGCTTTTTTAGACTTTGGTCCATTTGTTAAGTTTATGTGTGAAGATTTGTTCATATTGTTCTCTTATACTTTTGATGTCTGCAGTATGTATAATAATTTCTATTTCATTCTTGATATTGGTAATATACTTCTCTCCCTTTTTCTTTTTGTCTTGCTAGAGGTTTACCATTTTATTGGTCTTTCCAGGAAAACAGCTCTGTTTCATTGATTTACTTTATAATTTCCTGTTTTAAATTTCACTGCTCTATACTATTTCTTATTTTTATTATTTCCTTCCTATTTTTTTGGCTTGTTTTGGATTTATTTTTTTCTTATTTTTTTCTTGGGTCTGAAAATCAGATCTTGATTACTGATTTGAGCCTTTATCTCTTTTCTAATGCATGCATTTAGTGCTATAAATTTCTCTTTCAGCACTGTTTTAGCTGGATCCTACACATTTTAATATGTTATATTTTCATTTTTATTCACTCAATGTGATTCTTTTATTTCCCTTGAGATTTCCTCATTGACTGATGGATTAGTTATGATATGTTATTTCATTTCCAAATGGTAGTTTTTTTTTCTGTTATTTTAAATTTATTGATTTGTACTTGATGCCACTGTGCTCAGAAAACTTCCTATTATGATTTCAAAATTTAAAATATACTGAGGTTTGTTTTATGGCCAAGAATAGGATTTATCTTGTATGTCTCATAGACACTTGAAAGTAATGTATATTCCCCTGATGTTGGGTAGACTGTTCTATGAATATCAATTAGATCATTGTGATTGACGGTATTGTTGAGTTCTATTTCATTACTGATTTTCTCTCCAGTTGTTCTATGAAAGGTGAATCCATTGTAATTATAGCTTTGTCTATTTCTCTTTTCGTTCTATCAGTTCTTGCTCACATATATGCAATCTGTTTTTTAATGCATATGCATTTAGTTTGACTTTGTCTTCTTTGAGGATTGACCCCTTTACCATCATATAATTTCTCTCTCTGCTCTGGTAAATTTCTTTGCTCTGTAGTCTACTTTATCTATATTAAAATATCCACTTCTGATTTTTTAATTAATGTTTGTATTATATAGAATTTTCCTGTTTTACTTTTAACCTGCTTATAAGGATATATTTGAATTGAATTTGTGTAGAGAGCATATAGTCATGTTTTTTTCTTAATCCATTATACTAGGTTTTGTCCTTTAATTGATGTATTTAGATTATTAAATTTTATGTAATTATTGACATATTAGAGCTTAAGTTGATATTTATTATTACTTGAATAATTTCTAATTCCATTTTAATGTACCTATAATGTTTTTGAATGCATCTTTTTGTATAATATTTTTAGTGTTTACTCTACATTTTAATACACACACACAAACACATTCTGGTATCATTATTTTAACAGTTCATGATTTATAGACACCTTACTTCACATTACATGCATTTAACTTTAGTTTATAATATACTTCTAATATAAATATCTTAATTATTTCCTCTATATATACCTAGGACCATATTAGTTGCCATTATAATTTTTGCTTCCACAGTCAGTTTTACTTTAGGAAACAAAAGAGAAAAAAGAAAGTCTGACTTATTTAACAATATACTTGGTTTCCATGTTCATTCTTCCTTCCCTGTATTCAATAATTCCCTCTACTATCATTTCCTTTCTGTTTAGACAAAGTACACTCTGAAGTCATTACTTTAGGAGACATTGGCTGGCAAGAGATACTCTCAGTTTCTCTTCTTTTGAAAATGTCTTGATTTGTCCTTAATTTTCAACTAGAACAGTTTTTTTTCCTCTTGAGAATGTATGGCATTTATTTTCTCTTTATGTTTCCTTTAATTTTTGCTGCTATACAAGACATTATGATTATTAAGTTGTGGTAATTCTGGATTCTGTTATTTTTCTCTTATGATTGATGTTTATTTTCTTTTATCATGTATTTATTTTTGATGGAATAGAATTCTTTACACTGTTTCCTGGGGAATAGCTACATTCACGTTAAGATCTTTTGTCATTAGTTTAGCTTGTATGAGTCTGTTCTGCCTATTTTGTTCATTGGTTAATCAGAAATGTAGATAGAATTTGGAGATCCCCTGTATGGCTCTTTTCCTACAGATATCCCTTTACTCCACTTAGTGACTACATTTTTCTTGAGTTCAGTATCTGGTAACTCAGGCAACAAAGTCAGCAGGTTTTTGGCTGCATCTTTCTTTCGTTTTCCACATTGAACCTACTGTACTTAGCCCTATGCATAAAACCACAAAACTGGAATCGTATTTTGAAATACATTCCTCATCCCCTTAATGATTGTGTACTGCCAAGTTTCCTTTCCTTCATTCTCCATTAGGATAGTTGCTTTTTTATTTTTTCTAGATTTTTTATTATGTCTAGAGGAGAGAGTGCAATATGGTCTTACACTATCATTACCAAAAGCATAACTCATTACTCTATTTTCAAATACTTTATAGGCTTTTATAGAAGTGAAACAAATGTAGAAGTTAATATTCTAAGACTAGTAATTCTCAAACTTGCTACTTACTTGAATTAACTTGGGAGGTTAAAAAAGAAAAAGGCCTGCATACCTTTCCCCCAACTCCCCATGTACTGCCAATATTCTGATTTAATGGATTTGTAAGGAGTGCCTAAGCACTGATAAAATTTTAAGTCTCCTCAGGGAGCCCTAGTGTTCATCCAAGGTTAAGCTTCCTACCTAAGATTTTCGGTTAACTCCATTAGTGTATTTCAATTTATGTGTATGCTTTTTATTAAGAACATAACAAAAGGATAAGATGCATCACCTCATATCTTAGCTCATGATCTACTCTTTCTTCTTTTACTTATGAGAATATATTATTTTTTTAATTGGTCATTGAGATTTTAATTAATAAACTTTATTTTTGAGCAGATTTAGATACATAGAAAGATTGTGTATACAGAAAAGCAGTTACCTCTATATCCCACATTTGTATTTTTCTTATTATTAACATCTTACATTAATATGGTGCATTTTTATAATGAATAAACCAATACTGATGCATTACTATTAACTCAAGTCAACATAATATTCAGATTTGCTTAGGTTTTACCTAATATATTTTTTTCTGTTTTTGGATCACAACCAATATACTGTATTGTATCTCCTAAAGTTCCCCTTGGCTGTGATGTTTTCTTAGACTTCCCTTGTTTTTGATGATCTGAAAAGTTTTGAGGAATATTGGTCAGACATTTTATATAAAGCCTCTCTAACGGAATCTGTCTGATGTTTTTCTCCTAATTAGAATGAGGTGATGGGTGTGGGGGAGAAAGACCATAGAGCTTGAAAGTTACTTCATCACATATGAAACACATCTACTATTTTTTATTTTATATACATCCCCCCTTTTCTGCTTGTTCTTGCTGTGGTCATTTTTGTGTTCTTCTGTGTCTGCTTGTCTCCCCAGCCGTTATGGCGACCCACCGAGTCAGCTCACCGTGCAGCGGCATTGCCTGCTGGCGGGCGGCAGCCGGCCCCAAACGTATCTACTATTGACATGACTTATGATTGTTCATGTTGATGTGGTCACTTGCTTGAGCTAGTGCTTGTCAGACTCCTCTCTGTAAAGCTGCTCTTTTTTTTTCTCCTATTTTCATACTTTACTCTTTGGAAGGAAGGCACTATGTACAGCCCACTCCATTTAAGGAGTGGGGAGATATGTTCCAACTCCTTCAGAGCAGAGTACCTATATAAGTTATTTGAAATTCTTCTGAAAAAAACATTTATCTCTTCTCTTCCAATTTACTTATTTATCCAAGGCTTTATTTATATCAGTATAGCATCAAAGTATTTATTTTATACTAGCAGAGAGTTAAACCTAATGAAGAAATTACTTCAATATTGGAGTGTATTTGCTTCTCATATACCAAATTACTGGAGTTTCATAGTCTCATCATTATGCAAAGAAGACCCAGACTTATTTCAGTAGATATAAAGGAATTTCTTCCCTGTGGGATTTAAAGAAGCACCAATCATTTAGTCAAGCAGCCTGAGAATGGAAGGGCTCACCATGATGAGCAAGTGTGATATGTCAGAACACATAATTCCATGGAGAACACATTCTTCTTGACAGAACAATCTACCAGGTTTACGAAGTTTTTATTTTTTTTAACCAATGTAAAATAAAAGCAGTAAAATGATTTATAAACTAAAATATTAGCATACAGATAGCAAAGACTACAAATAAAAACCCATGTTTATGACAATATGTTATTTTATGTATATATTATACATAAATACATGTCTTTATCTGTGTATATTATATACATAAACACCAAACACAATTCTCCTTTATTTTTACTATACAAATATGTACATATTTTTAAATTAATGCTCATAAAGCATAAGAAAGATAATAAATATATTGTAAATAAGAAATAAAGTGTGGCCTCTGACTTTGAATTAAATAGATAAATATGCTTCTTATTATGAGGTAGTTTCAAAATGTCTTTTATTAATATTTATTTGTGGTAAGCAGAATAATTCTCCCACCCAAAGATGTCCATATGCTAATACCTAGAATCAATGAATATGTTACCATACATGGCCAATGAGACATTACAAATGTGATTAAGGTTAAAGACCTTGAAATGAAGAGATATGCTTGGATTATTTGGCTGTGCCCAATTTAAGCATATGAATCCTTAGAAATGGATGATCTTTTTAGGCTATTATCAAAGAAAGAAATGTGACAATGTAAGCAGGACTAGAGATGCTCTATTGCTGGCTTTGAATATTAATGGAGGGAAGGACCACAAGCTAAGTCATTTTGGTAGCATCTGTAAAAGTCAAGGAAAAGTCTAGAAGCTGGAAAAGTCAAGGAAACAGAATCTCCTTTAGAGCCTCCAGAATGAATGTAGCCCTTCCAATGCCTTTTTTCCCCCAGTGCCTTAGTTTGCCAAAGGACTGTTGATGCAGAGTACCAAAAAGAGGTTAACTTTTATAGTGGGAATTTTATTTGGGCAAAAGCTTACAGTTCTACAGTTCCAAGGTCATAGAATGTCCAAATCAAGGCATCATCAGAGATGTGATAGCTGGAAAATGTGCTTACTAAAAATTTCTTCACTTAAGCAGCTCTGGAAATTCTAATACCTTTCCAAGTCATAGCTGAGCTGGTTTTCTATTAACCTAATCTTACTAGTTTATTCTTTGTATTTAGTTCCTAGAAGGGCATTAACCAGACCTCCTCAGTTCTGCTTATGGGAATAAGATAACATCTCAAAACAAAACTAGACAAAATGGCATCAAAAGTACCCTATGGCCCAGTAAATCAGTAACTCCCTCCTCAAAAGACAAAAGTTTGATATTTCTGAGCTTAGAAAAGACATGAAGACTCTGCACATGGGAGCTTGCACATCAATATCTAAGTTGAAACTGTGGTTGGTGAATCACTGAAACCAGGACAATAGGAATAAGTTTTGTGTGCTTTTAACAGCACTGGATTGGGAAATTTGACTGTGCCCTCCTCACAAGACCCTGGAGAGAACCAATGTCATCATTGATCTAGCAAGAATGAATTACACTGCCGTCACTTGATTTCCAACCCCTACCCCTTTATTCTACCTATAAAAACCATAACTAACATCCTCACTTCACACTGGTTTTGAGAAGAGTCACCTATTTCCTTGCTTGAGTGCTCACAATAAATCACTTTCTCTCAAAGAGACATGTTTTTCTTTTGTGGCCCTGGATCAGAAGGGCCCTTCTATTAGAACTAGCTGTGCTTATAGCAACAGATGTTTTCTCACCAAAGTCTGCTACTGGTGATCCTGGTGTCCTGTCACATGGTGAAGCAAGATGGCAGGAGATCTCTGCTGAAGTCCCTGCCTTCTCCTCAAGGCTCACCATCTTCTGGAGTTCAGCTGTGAATAATTAGGCATATGGCAGAGCTCTTCTCCTCAGAACTTGAGATGTTCTATGGGCACTGTCCCTCAGGGTGTCTTTCTGTGCCTCTGTATTCTGCTGATTCTAGACTCCCAGTCCTCTCTCAGCCTCTCAGGGCTTCTCTGTTTTCCTGCAGTCCTTTCACATAGCAGGATCAACATGTTGGCTTCCTTTCCTGTGTGTCTCTCTCTCTCGTATCTCTGTTCATATAAAGGTCCATAAGGAGTGAGGAGACCCAACATGAGTCACATTTCACTGAGGCTCCACACCCACAAGAATGGATTAGTTGAAGAACATTATCTTTTTCTTTTTAGGATTCATGAAAGAACTTCAAACTCACACACTTTTAACCTACAGAACTATATAGGCTAATATACTTGTATTGTTAAGCCACTAAGGTTTTGTTAACTTGTTATAACAGCAATGGGAAGCATACACTTCTATTTCATCTCTAATAGTTTACAATAATCTAAAGCAAGGAATAATTTCTGCTGTTCTTTCTAAAATAATATTTTATAAGTGCTTTTCTTTATACATGCTCTTTTTCTACTCCCTGGATCACCATACATATTTTAATCTGAAAAGCTTTACAATTCATATTTTATGAGCTTTTTGTACATGCATTGAATATCACTAGTACAATGCTTTAAATCCTTCCAATTACATAATATTGCAAACTGTTTCATTAGAGAAAATTTGTTTCCCAGCATTAAAATTGTATCAGCAATCTAGCTAGAGTAACCAGGCAAGAAATAAAAGGCATCTAAATCAGAAAGGAAGAAGTAAAACTTTCCCTATTCACAGATGATATGATCTTATTCTTAGAATGTCCTGAAAAATCTACAATAAATCTACGAGATCTAATAAACAATTTAAGCAGAGTGGCAGGATACAAGATAAGAAGTTCGAAGGCTCTTACTTCTGGGTTTTAAATGATATTACCTAGCTATAGTGGTAAAAACAGCATTGTACTGGCATAAAGATAGACACATTGATCAATGGAACTGAATCGATGATTCAGAACCAGACCCTCACATCTATGGTCAAGTCATTTTTGACAAGCCTGTCTAACCCACCCAGCTGGGGCAGAAGAGGCTATTCAACAAAGGGTGTTGGGAGAATTGAATATCCTTATCCAAAAGAAAGAGGACCCCTATCTCACACCTTATACAAAAATTAACTCAAAATGGATCAACTATAAAATCTATAACCATAAAGATCCTAGAAGAAAATGTAGGGAAACATTTTCAAAACCTGGTGGTAGGTGGTGGATTCTTAAACTTTATACTGAAAGTATGAGCAATGAAAGAAAACATGGATAAGTGGGACCTCCTCAAACTTAAATACTTTTGTGATTCAAAGGACTTTGCCAAGAAGATGAAAAGGCAGTCAAATCAATGGGAGAAAATATTTGGAAGCCACATATCTGATAAGTGTTTGATTTCCATTCTAAAAAAAGAGATCATACTTTATCTGCTATATGATCCAGCAATTGCTCTACTAGGAATATGTACAGAAGAACTGAAAACTGTGACACCAACAGACACTTGCACACCAATGTTCATAGCGGTGTTATTTATCACCAAAAGATGGAAAGAACCCAAGTGTCCATCAACTAGTGACTGGATAAACAAAATGTGGTATATGCATATGATAAAATATTATGCTACTGTAAGAAGGAATGATATTGGGAGACATATGATAACATGGATGAACCTTGAAGACCTTATATTAAGTGAAATAAGCCAGACATAAAAGGACATGTATTGCATAGTCTCACTAATATGAACTAAATATGAAGAATAAACCCATAAAGTTAAAACCTAGAGTATAGGTTATTATGAGATAATAAGAGGGTTGAGAAGGTGTACTGATGCTCAATGTTTGTAGAAGTTTTAATTAACTTGACTGTAAAAATGAGGAAATGGATAGAGTTAATGGTAATACATTATAGTGAGTAGAACTAACAGAGCTGGTGATTGTGTCTGAGAAAGGTAGTCTAGGGATGTAAATGTCAACAGAAAGAAAGCTAGAGAATACTCCAGGGACTGAATAACATGGTGAATCCATAGGTGGATGAAAATTGAGGTTAATGTTACAAATAAAAGAATGCCCTTCTATGAACTAGAACAAATGTATATCACTATTGCAAGGTGGTAAAAATGTGGAGAAGTGTGGGAAAAAATCCAATTAATGTAACCCATGGACTCTAGTTAACAATAATACTGTAATATTCTTGCATCAATGCCAAAGATGTACTGTGTTAATACTATGGGGAATGGAAAAAATGTGCCAAATGTACACTATAGACCATGGTTAGTGGTAATAGCCTGATGATACTATCTCATAATCTGTAACCAATGTTCCACAACAATGTAGTCTGTTGTTGGAGGGGTGTTATATGGGAATTCCACACATCTACAAAACTGTTTTGTAAGTTCACAACCCTCTCCAATAAAAATATATTTTAAAAAATTGTATCAGCAAGATAAATGTTGCAATTATTGAAAAATAAAAAATCAGGATTTTATGTAAAGTGTCTTCTTTTCCAAAAACATATCTCCTTTAGAATTTCAAATATAATAAAATTATTTTAGCTATAAACTTAGCTGATTTTTGAATATGAAACTCATACTTCCAGAGATACCCTTAATATAACCATAATAGTCTCAGTAACTTTTCAAAGTTATGTTTTTCAAATGTCTATATGTTGAAAACTGATACAGAAATTAATGGGGGCTCCATTTCTGCCAAATGCTTTGTGTCATGAGAAAAAAGTAAACATTTTGTTTAGACATGTTATTTACTTCTATAAGTAAATGTTCCTTACGCAAATGTCTTTCCTGCATCAATGAAGAACACTTGTACAGAATTAAAATTCTAAGTTTATTATTATAGTTATTTATTTAGATGCTCTCCACTAGTCATTGCAATTCAATGAAGTATCAAGTAAGCACAAGAAAGCAAATTAGCAAATCAGAATGGTTTGAGAGAATACTGAAACATACGAAAAATGTTAACATATGTGATGGTTACTTTCATCTGTCAACTTGTGTAAGTCATGGTGTCCAGTTGTTGGTCAAATAGCACTGGTCTAATTGTTACTGTGAGGGGATTTCATAGATGGACTTACATCATTTTTCAGTTAATTGCATCTATGGCTGAGTGCACCTTAAGTCAACAAAGGAAATTGGTCTCAGCAGTGAGGAGAATCTCCTCATTCAATCATTTGGAGATTCTAAAGTGAGATCTGAGGATTTCAGAAGTCAGAAAGAATGATTTTTGCCTTTTCTTCAGATAGGCATCTTCTCCTGAGGAACATCTCATCACTTTCATCAGCTTCCAGCTTGTGGCCTGCCCTACAGAATACCGATTTGCCAATCCCCATGGTCATGTGAGCCAAAGTAAATCTCCTATTTGCTGGTTCTATTTCTTGGAGAACCTAGACTAATATAGCGTATTACTGGGAGAACATATTTTTTAATTGTCATATTATGTTATTTCCATTTCAGAAAATGTTGGCAAGACTTGGCTAGGTGTGAAAGCCAAGATTGCTGCATATTATTAATTTCATCTCTTATAGATAGAGTCTATTCCAGAATCTGCTGACAATGATGGCTTTACTTTCCACATAGCTAAACTAAACTTTGGAAAAGTTTCTTCCTGACTCCTGACCCCTGACCTGCCTCTAATTATCTAGGTGCCTATCTTTTACAAAGTGCCTTATTTCTCTCTTACTCTCCCTAAGACCTTGAGGAAACAAGTGACTAAAACATAGAAAAAGAAACATTTGAACTCTATATCAAAAACATAGTAATCACTCATTCATCACATTGATCAACCTCTAGTACTTTTCCACTGGCCCAACACATCCCTTAAAAACCATGTTGCACCACCCACTCAATTTACTTTTTACAACAAAGTTGAAATTAGACTTAGTTCTGGTCTTTCTCCCCTTTTGCAATAACCTTGAATAAAGTGGTCCTTTCCTGTTTAACATTACCTGGTGGTATTTTATTTGATGATGCAATACACTGTGACAGTGAAAAGTACAAAGGATGAATTTGACCCTAAAGTAATTTGGAAAAACCTTTGAACAAATCATTGTAATTGTTCCTGTGTAGAATTTTTTATATATGATTATTTTGAAGATATGAAATGTTTACAAGCCATGAACAAATAGATTTTAAATTTCTTAGACAGAGAAAAGAGTGCCCACCACAGGGTAGATGCTAATGTTAAAGGAGTTTTTAACAACACAACCTGGAAAGTATTAGTCACCCATAACAACTTGAACAGGGAATGTGCAGATGAGGATTGTGGAATATGAGGGAAACACAGGACCAGGCCAAGAGTAAATCTAACCAAAGGAGACTTCAAATAGATAAGATGCTCATTTTAATAGGCCATATTTATTATTCATGTTTCTTTTATTAACCTTAATATCTACTATATTATTTGGCTGAGAGGTATGAAAAATATAGTAATCTTGCTAACTTGTTTGAGAAAAATTAAAACTTTGGGAATTTGACACACCTGAAATAAAGGAAAAATATTCATTTTACTAATTTTATGTCCTAAATTTCCTTTTTATAATGGATATGGTAACAAACATTGGCAGGTAGAAAACAAATAAATGAAACAATCTTTTATTGAATTTTTAAACCTAGGAAAACACACACATTTTATATTTGAACATTTAAAATTTGAATAATGTTTTCTTATTTGAGAACATAAAATTCTGGTTATATGAGTAGTAGATTTATCTGGAAATCATATCAAACATGAAGTCATAAAACTGAAACTCTGGTTAAAGTTATATTATTTACTAAATGTAAAATGCAACACAAGTGTATTATTTTCTTATATATATGTGGAGTTTACACTAGACAGCTGATTTTTCTAAATGAGCTCCATGGAGTCCCACTTTTCTGCAAAAGTGTCTCAGGAATTGCTCAAAGATACAAAGATATGAAGATTTCTGATCCAGATCCTTCTCCAAACAGAGCTACTAATTTTGTGTGTGTTTTACATATTAGGTTTCCAGGTAACAGAGCACTTAAAGAAAAGTTTAGAATGTTACTAATAGTTGTAAACCATTGTCCCTCACTGGGTAAGACAAGATAAGCATATTATGTAGTTTAGGACTTGGGGAGCATTTGACCCTAGCAAGTGCATTGCTACCTCAGTTTAATATCCATAGAACAGGTGTAAGCTGTATTTCAAGGGGAACACATCTTCCATGGTAAGATAACATGACAGTGGGAAGACATATTAGGGTTTGAGAACTTTCCATTAAAGTACGTTTTGGGACCAGACTTTTTAAAAAGTCATCAATTTAAAGACAGACATCTTTAGGAAATAGTGCCCTTATACTCTTAATGAGTTATGACTCTTTCCAAAAGGAAATATGAATGCATTAGGAAAATTTGACTCTACATTTGTAACATGAAAACCTTTTTTTATAAATGTGAACTCTGCAGTGAGAACTCATTATTATAATGATTCGGCACAGATAATGTGCAATTTGAAAACATGAAGCCTTTGATCCCTGACCTTTTGAATCCCTCATAGAACTTTTGCAGCTTTTTAGAGTCTATTAATGTCTCTTTTTTTTTTTTGCTGCATTCATTCTTAATTAAGCTGTAGATGGCATATGTAATAGAAAATAGAAACATGAAAACTCGGACAGCAAAATTTTATATTAATAAAAAATTTTCTGGTTAAAATATCTATAATTTGTGGTTAGTAGAACTAAGTTTGAATCTTGGCTTTACCATAAAGAGCCTTATGAATTGGTAAGTTCTCTTAAAATCACTGAGCTTCCTCTGAGAAATAGAAAGAAAATAATGTCTACCACATAAGTTTCCTATAAACACTAGTATAGACAATGTATACTTACTATACTACCTGTCCTATTTTCTGTCCCTCCTTTGAAACTCAGTATTTGCCTGTGCAAAGAAACACAGGGTTATAAGTTTATAATACAAATTCATTTAAAGATTAAGTGAAATGACTTATGCAAAAGTGTTTTTTCTTTTATGTATAAGTGTATTGATATCCACTCTAATTCCTTTGAAAATAATCCAATAATAGCCCAGAAATTCAAAACCATAAATCACTGGTTAAGTAGAACATAGTCTTTAGTAACTACTGTGTATCTTCAACATTCATCATAAGTGTATATCACAAAAGGCAGAATAAGAAATCTGAGATAGTGGGCTGCCAAGAGTTCATATGAATGTGACCTCTGTAGATTTTTTTCCACAAGTTTATTAGTTTATGGAAATTTATTTCCAAAGAATAGATCAGTTATATCATCATCAAAAAATAGAATATTCACTTACTATATAACAACTTTATTTTCTTTATTTTTACTGTGTGTGCCTTGTTTAACCTGCCTCAACAAATGGTTGATAAAAATAGTCTTTATGAATGAGTTCTAAAAACCTCAATTAACAAAAAGGTTTATCCACGTATGACAAGATAACTGAGTTGGCAGGAGGAGGCAGAAGGTCATCAGTCACTCAGTGTCATTAAAGAGTTTTGGAATAATTGGAAACAGATGAGGAGACCTTATTGATAAGAATACTCACAGAAGGAAGCTTCAAGGAAGAAGTTGGCATGTAAGTGGCTCCAGAATAAGAGAAAGTAGATATTGAGAGCAGAACTGGAGAAACCAAAAAAATAAAAAATAAAAAATAAAAAAAACCTTAACGGTCACTCTTATATAGAAAGAATATGGTGATATATAGGAAAAATTCAAATAATGAAACTTATAGACTATAGTTAACAGTAATATTATGATACTTTTGTAGCAAAGGCAAAGAAGATACTATATCAATGCTAAACATAAAAAAAGAATATGGAGTTTAGTTTTATGAGATATGAATATGACTAAGCTATTTTTTTCTTCATTGTCTTCATTAACAAGGAGACCTTGGTCGTGGCATTTTACTAATCTGTGCTCATTTAGGTATCTTTCTGAACACTGGAGAAACAATTGAGTTTGTTTTTAGGATTAAATGAGATAAATGTGCCTGGACAGAATTTTGTTTAAAGTAATGCTTCCAGAATTTGTTGAGCTGATTTGTCTGGTATTTTACTTTTTGAAGTTCAAATAAAGTTTCCTTTAAAAAATTTTTAAAATTACTGTAAAGGAAATAGTAAATGAGAGATGCACCATGATGAAGAGAGAAAACAGATCCCAAATTAACAGAGATAATTTAGGAGATAAAAGAAAAATCTTGAAATGACATTTAAGATTTCTAGGGACATTTAAGATGGTATTACAGCCACAGAAGACCATGATGTTAAAAAGTAATCAAAATAAGAAAATTTGGTTAGAAAATATAAATATGAAAATTTTAATAAAATTAAAATTGAATATATACATATATATAAACTTAAAATTAAATATATACATATATATAAACTTTGAAAAATTGTGTTAGTTGTTTTTTTTCTGAAACACAGAAAAACAAAAACATAAAAATATTAGAAATGCTGGGGAAAATAAAACAACAGTTTCATAATTTAAAATAAACCAAGGCAATTCAATAGAAGGAGGATAAAGTTTCCAATAAGTTTCATTGACACATTGCATAAGAAATGAATCTAAACTAGAAATAGATGATAGATAAAATGTAAGAGCAAAAACATAAAACTTCCAGAAGAAACAAACATGGGAAAATCTTATTGACATTGGTCAAATAAAAAACAAATCCATACTTGGCAATGACAGTCTTTATTTGAAATAATTATTGTAAAGAAGGGAAAGGGACTATTTCAATAAGGGGAAGGGGCTATTGCAATAGGGAGAAAGCTTTGACCTTAAGATCAAGGGCTAAACAAAAAGGATTTTCTTTTATCTAGAGGAGTAAAGAACCAGGTGTGGGGAAGTGGGGCAGTAGGATGAAATGTGTGCAATGAACTGATAGTAGGTCTGAGAATGTTTTACACAGAGGGCAGCCTATTTTCAGGGAGTGGCCCTTAAGGAAGGGCTGTGTGCTGCTGGTTCAGATTAAGTGTGGGCCAAATTTCAGAGACCTCAGGGGAGGAGAAAAAGCTTTGTTTAAAAAGCTTTAAAAAAAAAAAAGCTTAAATGTTTAAAAAAAAGCTTTTGATCCTGATTGATCGGTGGGGACAAACAGTTAATCATTTAGGAGGCATAGGATAGGAATCTGGAGGATCTGTGTCTGGCTTTGTCACAAGTAAACAAGAGGGGGCATCACTGAATCTTCTCTTAGTCATATGCGGAAAGGTGGTTCTCTGAAGTAAGCAATTTTTCAGGACACATTGTGGGGGGTGGATTTCTTAACTTTAACTCTGTTTTAGAATCACAGGACTCAGCTAAGTTCAACAATGCCACTCATGGTCGGAAAAAGATTTAAACATTTCTTAAACAAGGTAACCACACATAAGAAAAGGGAAAGAAGAAAAAGAAAAAAAAAGACAGATTGTACTTTTAAAATGAAAACTTCCTTTTCAATAGAAATATTTAAGAGAAAAAAAAATCCAAAGACTGGGAGAAAGTATTTGCAAATTGTATATCAATAAAATACTTAAGTCTAGAATATATAAAGAATGCTTATTCAACTCAGCCATAAGAAAATAAATAACCCACTATGGGGGGAAATATTTGAACATTTTACCAAAGAAGATGTAGAATGGCAAGATCATAAAAAAATTTGAGAAGTGCAAACTAATGAATCAAGCTCAAACTACAATGGCCAGATTATAAAACAATATTATGTTTTGTGAGGATGTCGAACATTTAGAAATCAAATTCATGACTAGTGAAAATGCAATAAAGGTATGGCCACTTTGGAAAACATTTGGCAGGTTCTTATGAAGTATTCAATACACACACTGTATGATGAACAATTCCACTTCTGAGTGCTTATCCAAGAGAAGTAATTCATAAGCTTACACAAAGACTTGTGCTCATATATTCATAGAATTCAATATAATAGAATGCAAATTTAACAAAAAGGAGGAATGTAATGATGCAACCCAAACAGAGGAATAAAATTGATCATAAGAATTAAGTTAAGATACTTGTGGGATTAAGAGAGGAATGCCAGCATCTGATTATAGGAGTTTCAGAGGGGAAAAAAAAATAGAGAGAAGAA
>PVKH010015902.1:0-15919 GCA_004027955.1 Chaetophractus vellerosus
CACACGTGGGGTCTGGGGGGCTCACCTGCTCACGTGGCCTGGTGGCTCACCAGTGCACGGGGCTTGGCAGCCCGCGCACCTTCTATACTTTTCTTTTTTTTAATTTTTACTGGGAGGTCCCAGGGATCGAACCCAAGGTCCCTGCATATGGAAGACGGATGCCCAACCATTTGAGCCACATCTGTCCCCCTACTATATCTCTTAATGTTGACCAAAGATACCTAGAGCTACAGTCTTTTCCCATACAGGATGGTCATATAATAAATCAGGCTTGGTTTATCACCAGCATTCTAAAAACCAGACCTAGGGAGAAAAACTAGTTCTGGGGACACATGTATGATTTCTAATATAGCGAATGTTTAGCCTACCCTGATCATCACAAAATCAGGACAGTGAGAATATTCGCATGTGTTCTTCTTTTAGAAACTTTTCTTTTATCCTATGTTCGCAGATTTTAATAATATTAAAGACATGTTTGTGTCCCACCTCTTGTGAATATACAGACTTTATGGAATAAATTGCCATTCATTTTCTGAATCAATCTCACTTTTATCCTTTACAATCCATACTTTCCCTTTGGATCACTTTCCTTTACCAGATTTCTTTATTGTGTGTGTGTGTGTGTGTTTTGAAAGATAATATATGCACGTAATAAAACATTAAATAGCCTCAAGATTAATAGAGTTAAAAATCTCCTTCCAGCCTCTGAACCCTAAATCCTACTTTTCCTTCTCATGAGAAATCCTTGGATCTAATATATATTATTTTATTACTCTCTTTTTGATGAACATTTAGATTTTGTCTGCTATTTTGTACAGTAATTAAATTTGCAATAAATAAAATACATGGGGCCGGCTGTATAGCCCAGTGGATAAGGACGCCGGTACACCACATGGGAGGCCCCGGGTTCGGTTCCCCAGGACTTCTCCGAGCAGGCAGACGGCCTTGAGAAAGGGAAGCCGCCATGGGCGGGGCAAAGCCGCCGTGGGCAAGACAAAAAGCCGCCATGGGCAGGGCGGAGCCGCCACAGGCATGGCAAGTCACCCGTGAAACATGGAGCTGCTGCCCGCAAATCATGGAGCCGAGCAGCCTGCAAAACACGGAGCTCTGCTGCCCGCAAAACACGGAGTGGAGCCGCCCGTGAAATGGAATGGAGCCACCCACGAGCGGGGCGAGCTGCCTGCACGGAGGGCCAACTTGGCGCGTCGCCGCAAAGATGGAGGAGACAAGAAGCAGACATAGAAGAACACAGAAGAATGGACACACAGCAAGAGCAAGCAGAAAGGGGGGGGGGATATGTAACAAAAAAAATATAAATGACTTTGCAAATATATCTGTGAGATATGTTTTAACAAATGAAGAGTCAAAGTAATGGACATCTTCATTTTGATGGATGTTGCAGAATTATTCTCAAAACAAGTTACAGGCACTTTGGATGGATTGTATGCTTCATGAATATGTGTCAATAAAATTGGTTTGTTTTAAAAAAATAAGTTGCAGGAATTTACTATTTCATCTAAAATTTGTGCCAATTCCTGTTTTAAACATTCACATCAAAATAAACTTTTAGTTATTTACCCATTTGAATGTGAGAAAATAGAAAGCTGTATTTTTACTTAGTATTTATCTTCATGTTAATGTAGTGATGCATTGAGCATGTATTTAAAAGCTTCTTGCATTTCTTTATCTGTAATCCATTTTTTTCTCATTTTCTCTTTTGACTGTTGGTTATTTTCTTACATATTTGAAGCTCTTTACCTGTTACAAAATTAAGATCTCTGTCATAGATCACATTTATTGCAATTTGCTGTTTATCTTTGACTTCCTTTATAGTATTTTGATGCCCACAAATTGTTAATTTTTTTCATCAAAATTATTATTATTATTATTATTATTATTATTATTATTATTTGCATCTGGATTTGGGATGCTTAGGGAAGCTTTTCCTAAGCAAAGACTTTTGTGTATTTTTATTAATTGTCATTTTTACATCTTAGTTAATTTGGGATTTACTCTTGAGTAAGAAGTGATATAGAACTCCAACTTCATATTTATTTTGTTTTTTTGCTGTTTTTCCTCCAGATGGCTATCCAGTTGTATGAAAACCATTTATTGAAAAATCTATTTTCCCTCAGTGGGTTTAAGTGTCATTAATATTATTTAATAAAAAAATGCTTACTCCTTTTATTATATTTTGGGACTTTATATTTTGTTTCATTTGTTTGCCCATTCAGACACCACCACCAAACTGTTTAAATTAATATAATCTTAAAATGTGTTTAAATATCTGGAAGAGCTAGTCAACATTCATTAAACTTTTTTAAAATTGTTTTTTTCTTTTGAATATTAAATTTTCCATGTGAACTCTAATATCACTTTGCCTGGTTCCAGCACATAAATAAAAACACAAAGAAAAACAAAAGAACTTTCCAATGTTTTCATAGGAAATGAGTAAATTTTAGAACAACTTGGTGATCATTATCTTTATAAAATTGAATCTTCTTATCCAAAATGGAAAAAAAGTCCATTTTTAAAAGATTTTTAAACTGTTCCTCAATAATGTTTTAAGGCTTCTTTACATTGATCTTGCACGTATCTTGTTAATTTTACAACTTGATAGTTGCGCTACACTGTAAACAATATTTTCCTTAACTATGTTGCAGTACTGATTCTTGTTTTATAAGATAGCTAATAATTGTTGAATTTTTAATTTAATTTTATACTAAGCATCTATACTGATTTGTCTCATCAGATGCAATAATGATCCCTCCCCTCTGCTTCTCTGAGTTTTCTGAGTAGGTAATCATGCTTTAATTATAATTTAATAATTCTGCTTCATCCTTTTTCTGTTTGCATTGATTATTTCTTTCCTTTTCCTATTTGCAATATCTATGACTTATAGAAAAATGTTAAATAATAGTAGTGACTTGTTAATAGAGCTGTTTTTGCTATTTAACTAAATGTAATGTTAAAATTTAATATTTAATATACATATTTACACCCATATATCTGTTCTTTTTATTCCATTATGTTAGTTATTTTTCATTATTGTATATGACCTTATTTATTATTTTGCATCCTTTTTGAAACAAAAAATCCTATATAAGAATTAAAAAGGGGACGTAAACAAAGAAGGAAGAAAACAGATAAAGGAGTTGAAGTGAATGCCTCTGGGTAGGAAAATGGGAAAAAAGGAGGAAGGTAAAGAACTAAAGTTTGTTTTTGCTTGTTTGTTTTTAAGTTTTTAATCAAATTTGACTTTCAAAATTGTGTGCATGAATAATTATGAATAAAACAAAATTAATTTTGAAAATTTAAAGTAAAAAATGAAAAGGAATTAATTTAAAATGACTAAAAATACAAATGGTAAATCACCTCCAAGTTTAAAATATGTATCAAGTACATAGAATTTACTAGAACTTCATCTATAATTATTAGTCTCAATGGTCATAGAAGTATTTAATGCCTCTTCACTGAATTGCTTTATCTTCTTGATGTTAAAAGATCAAATTATCCTTATACACAAATAGAATAAAAACATTAAGAGAAGGGGATGAAAAGAAAGATGCATAAGAGGCCACATTATCATTAAAAATTCACTTTAGCTGTGAGGAAGGCTTTAAGGAAAGAGCATGTCCTTGGTATAAAGCCTTTGATGTAGCTGAATAAGTGTGTAATTAATGTGAATAGAACCTTTTTAATTGGTGCTTACATAAAGGCAAGTGAGCTGGGCTCCTGATCAGGGTCAGAGGGGATGTGGGAAATTCAATAGTGTGTTTTAGTTTTTTTCTAAAGCATATAAAAATGATCAAACAATGGCATGTCTTCAAATCTATTTTTAAAAATTTCATGACATTCGGTTGGATAAAAGTAACCAAGACTTCAATATATGTTGTTTTGCTTTATCTAAGAGTCTTACCAGCAATACTATTGTTCTATAAATGGTATGAGCAACTGAGTTTGAATGTTCAGACAACCTGGTTGACTTTAAAACCATGAGCCTCTACTCCCAAAATAATATTCAGCATTTTCTAGAAATTTCACTACCCAATAAGATGAGGTGTCATCTCTCAGATGACTGTTTCTCTCTAACATGTCAATGAAAACAACTAAAATTCTCAGGGAGAATCACCCTCATCTTCCCACAATCGAAATCACAAATTTGCTAGTATAAGTACCCATATGTACTATATTTGTTGCTTTTTTATCTGGATAAAGTGTGAAAAAAAGTTGTTCTTTTGTTTTTAAGTTCAATTCCTTTTCTAGTGCTTTGAATCAATTACCCTTTTGCAGCTTTAAAGATTTAATTTAGTATCTATCCTTGCTCTTTTTCTGCATCACTTATCTCTCATTCCCTTCTTAATCATTCCTTTCAGGATACAACATAATATAATTATCTCTCATAAAAAAAAGTAAAGGAAAACACGCAAACCATTACTTGACACCATGAATCTCTTCTGCTTCCCTTCATAGCAAAACTTCTTGTCAGAGTTGTCTGTATTAGCTATCTTTACTTTGTCATCTCCCATCAGCATTTACTGTTTTTGTTTTTGTTAGTTTGCCCTAAAGCAGGAAATACTTGACAAACTGGAATTTTTGTCACACCACATGACTGATCTAGATATCAGTAGAGTAATAAAGTTAATGTGGGAAATTGCTAAGTTCACCACTTAATTTTAGATCCATTATGATTTGGTTTATGTCCTCTTCATTTAAACTGTTCTTGCACCAGTTGCCAAAATCCAATGGACACTAAAGTGTTCTTATCCTACCTGGCATCATTCAAGACTGCAGTCTTTCTCTCCTAGACACATTTTCCTGTCTAAAGCCCTACAGCTATATAGTCTTCTTGTTTGCTTCAGTCTCATTGGCCTGGCCTTCCATGGGTCCTTTCCTATTGACCTCCTTTATTTACCTGAGTACCTCAGGATCCTTTCATTCTTCTCTGTTTATACTTTCCTTCAAACCGTCCACATGATTTTACATACCATCTATATATCCTTGACCCCCAAAAGTACATCACTGGCCATAATTTCTCCCCTGATCTCCTGTATCATATATCCAACTGCCTATTTGATACTTCTACTGTGTCTTCTTACATGGGTCAAAAATGTACCATGTCCGGCTTTTTTGCGACTTGGGAATTGTCCTGAGTGACGTTGCAATGGAGGATATAGGCCATTTTATATCATCATATATCATGTAGAACTGTGTGGGAGAGTGTGGTCTACAGTCTGAACTGTGGTCCATGCTTAGTGGCAAAGCCCCAAAATGTATATATCTATTGCAGGTGCTGTGCCACACTGATAAAGGATGTATATGTGGAAGGTTGTGGGAGGTGTGGGAGGTGGGTCATATGGGTACCCCTAAAATTTTTGTGTAACATTTATGTAATCGATGTATCCTAAAAAAAATAATAATAATTAATTTTAAAAAAAGTACCACGTCCACTAAGTAACTCTTGCCCCTCCTAATCATTACCTGTCATTTTCCACAACCATCCTGTGATCTCCTCTCTCCCAGTCTTCTACCTCTCGGTAAATATTAGCTGCATCTACTCAGTTGCTCAAGTTAAAAGTCTAAGAGAAAAGTCCTTATCTTTAACAGATTTACCGATTTGATGAATAGGTTTTGCTTCAAAATAAACAGGGCATGGTTTATAAAAGAAACATTTGCCTTAAACTGTTGAAGATGGATTGTGGATAACATAAAATGCAGGTTCCAATTGAATAAGTTGTGGTGGGGCTCAAATATCTGCATTTCTAATAAGCTCCAGATGATAAGCAAGAAATGAGAGGCTTTCCCTGAGCACTGTGGGGTTTTTTTAACAAAGATTTATTTATTTATTCCTTTCTCTCCCTGCATCATTGTTTTTGTTCTTGCTGTTTGTTCTCTGTGTGTTCTTCTGTGTCTGCTTGTCTTCTCTTTGGGTGGCACCAGGAACCGATCCTGGGACCTTCTGGAGTGGAGAGAGACATTCAACCTCTTGCGCTGCCTTAGCTCCCTGGTCTGCTGCATCTCTTATTGTCTCTCTTCTGTGTCTCTTTTTGTTGCATCATCTTGCTGCATCAGCTGTCTGCATGGGCCAGCACTCTGCATGGGCCAGCTCTCCACTCAGGCCAGCTTACCATGCGGGCCAGCTTGCCTTTCACTAGGAAGCCCTGGAAATCGAACCCTGGACCTCCTATATGGTAGACAGGGAGCCCAATCACTTGAGCCACATCTGCTTCCCAGCATGGTGTTTTAAGTTTAATCCTGAATTATCTTCTATATCATCATGAGATTTATTTTCTTAGTGGGACTTTGGCAATACTTATCTGCATTCACTTATCCTTTAACTTGTTAATTGCTTGCCTTCTCCATGGTGATTCTGTGTAGCTTTCCTTTCTTAACTATACCTGAAACCCAGCTCAGTGCTTCCAGAGTAGGTGCTTAGTAAATATCTGCTGAATGAATAAATGAATGAATGAATGAATGAATTTCTTAACACTTGGGTGATAGCAGACTAAATGCTGAATAGAGTTGTTTTAAGTAAATTTTGACAGGGAAGAAGGAAAAATCTACAAAGAAAGAATAATTAGAATAGTATAAAGGACAACATGGGTAAAAATAACATGCATAATAAATAGAAGGCTGAATAATATGCAGTTGAGATTGAAAGGGCAGTGTCATGAAAAATGAATTCTATAGCCTTTGATTACTAGTTTGTAACCTTGGTTGTAAGATTTAAAAATTACTGATATTTGGATCTAACCCCAAAATTATGGTGTAATTCATCTGGGATGCTAACTCTACTGAGTACCTACTATTTTCTTGGAAGTGTTTCAAGTGTTTTACATGTGTTTTCTCATATAATCATTATAAGAATCTTATGAAAGAAATACTGCATCTTTATGTTGCAGATGAGGAAATTTAGGCACAGAATGTTATATTGCCTTAAAATCACCCAAACTGTACATTACGGAACCAGTATTTAAACCAAGTGTCTTAGTTTGCCTGGCTGCTATGACAAATACCACACAATGTCTCGACTTAAACAACAAAATTTATTGGCTCAAGGTTTTAAAGGTCAAAAGTTCCAAACCAAGGCATTGGCAAGACTATGCTTTCTCCCAGGGTCGGTAGTGTTCTGATGATGACAGCCCTTTGTCACCAGGCAATGTCTTTGGTTTACTTCTGTGTGGTTTTCTTCGAATCTGCATCAAATTTCTTCTGCTTATAAAGGACTCCAACAATACAGATGAAGACCCACCCTAATTCAGGTGGGCCAAATTTAAATAGAATTTTTGAAGATCCTATTTACAAATGGGCCCACCTGTTAACTGATAATACATCTTCAAAGGGTACTATTTACAAATGGGTTCACACACACAGGAATGAGGATTAAGATTAAGAACATGCCTTTTGAGGGCCTATATAATGTGATCTATTACACCAATGCTTTTTGACTCTAATCTCTTAACCGTTAATTTATGCTTGTAGCATACTAACAAATTATAAGCAATTATGTAAATGTAGGATTTTGTTTAATGTGATTTCTAGTCAGCCAAATGATATGGACAAAGACCTCAAATATGATAAATGAAGGAGTAAACTTTGTTCAAAGGGAACAAATATATAAATGCTCCAAAGGTAACCCTTTTGGGGGATATCAAGAAAGCAGACAGAGATAGAGGTGGAGATATAAGGAAAAAAAATAAATTCTCAATTGAATAAATATTGTTGTACTTAGATGGAGCAACCAGGGCCATTGATCTGGGCTCTCCTCTTTGTAGTCTATACTGACTCTCTTTGGCTCTGCTCTGCCTTCACCCTACACAGCAGAGTATGTTGGGCCTAAGGGAGCTATCTGGAACTGTGCCTCCAGAGCCGTCTTTTAAACCATTGTCTGTGTACCCAGAGCCTTGGAATTCCCTGCCTAATGGTCTATCCAGCTTCCAGGACCTGCATGCCTCTTTCCTGGGCAGGTTCTCCTGAAGATGACTAGGAGGTAGTGATTTGGAGAAAGGGTGAAATTATAGCTTAGACCAATCAACTGGGTAATTCCTGCGTGCTGGAGAGGCCAGTTCAGTGTGTGTATGTGAGGGGGTAGTAGTGAGAAGGGAAGAGGGGACAGATTTTGAAGTTATCCACAATCTCCAGGTAATTTAGACAACAAAGTAAAGTTAGTTTCATTTTTTGTTAGTTCCTATAAGAAGGTGGAAAAAAGGGCTTCCATTTTCACTCCTCCTGTATTTAGAGAGGAGCCTCTATGAAGTTGTTTTTTTTCTGAACAATTTGTCCTGACCACAGAAGTTTCACTCTGCCCCCTTCAACTTTGTTTAGCCTGGAGAATAAGAATAAAATCTCCTTCTGTGGAATATTTTGGATGGTTTTATATGCACTTGGGACTATAATTTGGGTTATATTTTGAGATTTTGCATAAATTTCAAAAATTCAAAGAAAAGTCAGCCTTTTAAAAGGAAAACATTTTCATAATGGGATTTTTTTTTTGTAGCTTTCAAATTTGGCTAAGCATTTGAATAATCAACACTTACAGAGCCTGAAGTTATACATGTAAGCTGTTTTTAAATTATGTACAGACTTTCTGCATTTTTTTTTCCAGAACAAGAAAGTGCATTCTTTTCCCTTTTCAGGTAACCCAAAAATAGCTGAATATGTTGAACTTAAGTGTTTTATGAGAATGCTGACTTCTTGAATGAGAAAAAAGAATATTAAAATATGGCTTAAAAGATGTTGAGACCAATCTATCTTATGATTTTGCTTTTTAAGTGAGAATATCCTTATGTACTGCAAAAAATACACTCAAATTGCCTATAGCTACCATAAAAGGTAATGAAGCAGTGCACTTAATTGATGCTTAGTAAGTGATTTTGATCTGACTATTTCAAAGTATTAATAAAAGTGTTATGTTTCATGTTTATATGAAGGATCTAAAAAAAGTGAGGAAAATGGAGATGTATTAAAGGAGAATTTCAGAGCTATTCAAAATACTTTTTTCTTGCTAAGTGTAATTTATATAATCTTCTTTAGAAAACGAAAGATGTGAAAAATAAGTATTGAAAGCATCTGTAGTTGTCTCCTCATTATCTTGGCCCAATTATCAAAAGAGTTATAATAAAGCTGGCCCATCATGGCAATTGCTGTTATTTTTAACCATTGCCATATCTCCAGGGTGCTATATATACCAAAATATTTTCCAAAATTTTTCAGTTAGTTGTTTTTTTATTTTCCATTCTTCTACCTATATCTATCATGGTTTCAAATACTATCAACATCATTCTTTTATTCATTTCTATCATTCCACATTTTATTTCCTCATGAGAATTTATATTTCAATTCAAAGAAAATGATTTAACAAAATACCTCATACCTCTTGGTATCCATATCCTGGTATATTTTCTTCCCACAATGACTCAAGGTCTGCCATGTGATTTTCTTTGACCGACAGGACATCAGCAAACATGTTACAAGCAGATACTTGATAAGCACTTACACATTGGGATATGCTCTTTTTATTTTATTTATTTTTCTCTTTGTTTCTATATATATTTGGGGGGGGGAGGGGAGACATGCTCTTTTGATCATTGACCTGAGATTGTCAAGTAAAGAATACCAAACATAAGTTTGTTTAAAAATTTGAGAACAGGCACATACTTGAGAAGAGTAAAGTTCTTATTGAAGCATTTCCACAATGAAGTCACAACAGTAATCAAAAATATATTAGCTTCTTGTTCAATTAGATGAGACCATGGATTCTAGAGCAAGACTGCCTGCTTTAGAATACTGACTTCTCCACTTCCCAGATATTTGACCTTGGGTAAGTCTTTTAAGCTTTCTGTGCTCCATGTTCTTCATCTGTAGTATGGTTATAATATCGGTACCTTCCTCACCGGGTTTTTTTTAAGAATTAAATGAATTAATATTTAGAATATAACACTTAGAATAGTACCAAGTGCATATAAGTATGATATAAATTTTTTTGAGTAAATGAACAAGTATTAGACAAAGGGGCTTTTTATTAGAACAAGCTCCTTGCAGATATTCAAGGACCTAGATCAGTTAAGGAGAGGGTCATGCCCCAGAAAGCATAGCCTAAAATAAGGGTTTAAAAGAGTTCTTTTTATTTGGAAGGAAATCTCAGGGACAGATATAGAGAACTGGGGAAAATGAAACAGAGGAGAGAAATCTAATACAAGAGTGCTTTCTCCTGTTTGTTCACTGGGCTGGATCCTGCTTGGAGCTATATAGACTGTGCCTTAGAATTACCTGGGCCAGAGAAAAAAGAGAGGGTGTCATTTATCCATTGGCTCCCATTCCTCATTTATCAAGGTTTCCCCATAGGGTGGAGACTCCCTTGGAGCAATAACTTCCTTAGAACTTGCATGTTGTTAGAAAAGGCGTGAGTGTGTTCAGCAAGGTGACTCTTGAGGAGGACTTTTGGAGAAGAAAATGCAAAAATCAAAACATTCTCTGGACAGCAGAGGAAAGGTGTTGTAGGTTACACCTGTTGGAAACTAATTGACAAAGCAGTGTGTGGATTAAAAGCTAGACTGAGAGGAGGTGAGGTAGGAGCAGTAGAAGTCAATTGAGGACAGGTGTGTATCACCTAGACGGCTACGATTTGTGGCATTCACATTGCAGTGTGAGTTACAATCCAGGAGAAAAACAAGAGAGAATGGTACCTAGAAAGAGGGAAGTGGTAACCCTGCTTGGAGAAGATAAAAGGGAAGTAATGCCTTGTAGGGAGTTTTGGCAGAAGAAGGGACAAGGTAAGGAACTGATCTGGTGAGCAAAATATCCATATTTTGAATGCTTTACTGTGCCATTTAGTTTATGTCTATATTTTGACAGGGAGTTTGCTTGTAAATAAGTTAGAACTTCCTGATAATTTTTGAAAATTCTGTCAGTATTCATTAAGTTGCTCCAATCTTAATATCAACAAAATTACATAATTAATCCTCAGGGTATATAATTATTTTTCAGGTAGCTCCATCTGGTAATTTAACAAATATAATAGATAGATAACATCCAAGGATTTTGAAACCCACTTGTTTTAGGAAGGTGTACAGCTCTGTAAACAGAATAATTTATCTAATAAAACCTGAGGTTGCAATGCAATCTCCATATCAGGAACTGCTTAAATAAAGTTAGTTCTCATTAGTGCAGTGACTACACTTAGATGTTTTCAGAACTATGCTGCTATAAGTCGTAATGAAACTAGAAAGATGTATTTTGTAGTCAAAGAGTGTCAGAAGATAAATGTTTCTAAAGTATTTGTGGCAAGGCATAGATGGAAAATTTGAAACAACTGTATCAAATCTTTGAAACTTGACTCCAAAAATTAAAATTTAACCCCAAATTTGAAATAACTCCAAAGATTCAAATAGGATTTTTTGTTCAAAATGTGCTTTTCCTCTTCACTGATAATTTTCTTTCTAAAAAAATTGTATTATTCTTTTGAAATACCCCAAAGCTGTATACTGAACTCTTGTTTAGCTGGTGTTTTCAATGAACTAATTTATTAATTGGTGCCATGAAAACAATGAGAATGGGTGTGAAAAAGTTCCATGTTGAGAGAGGGGTTGGCATGCTTTATTTTGAAATGTGAACACAATAAACCACATAAGCATGCAAGTTTTAAAGAAGGCACCAGTAGCTTAGATAGAGTGATTAATATTTTGTAGCTTTGACTTGTGAAAATGTGTTCATCTAATCAATTCTCATTCTATTAATCAAAAATTATAAACTAGATTACTATAGCTATTTAATCCTTTTCAATGTATTTTCACATATATAATTTAAGAAGCTTCATGGGAAGATTATTAAAGTAGGACTCATGTAACTGTCTTCTAATTTCATTTCTGATACTAATCAGCCATCTGGGGATTTTATACCACCTTTCTGCATTTAGGTATTATTATGAAAATTTTGAGTTACATGAGTTACAAGTACATATAACTGCTAAGTATATTCTAAAGTATTATTTGATATAGATTCATTTTTAAATGTTATAATAGAGTCATTTTTAATTATGATATATATGAAACCAATCTACAAATTATTAGTTTCTAACTTTTTATGTTTATTGTTAATTTCCCAGTGTTTTGTGGTAAGAAATTCAATTGGTATGTTCATTTCCTTTGGGATTGCTTTTTTTTTTCTCTTTCACAATTTTGGTAGCTTTTGAAAAATCTGACCTTAGACATTCCAGATAAAAGCACAATATATCATTTGATATCATTTTCTATATCATTTTTGAGGTTAATTTCTATGCATTGTGAAACAGGAGATAGCTTTCTGGAAAGAGTTCTGATATCTAGACTCCTTATCTATGACTTCTATTATCTTCAGCCTCAGCAAGTTGTTTGTTTTGTTTTGTTTTGTTTTGTTTTGTTTTGTTTTGGGTTACCAAAGTGTCAACGAATTGGATTATTTCTCTCCTAACGAATAGACAAACCAAATCTCCAGTCTGTCAGTTACTTGTAACGGAAAGGGGCATTACTGATTTGATAGAAAACTTTGGCTTGCTCTCAGATGGCGCATATAGTTGGGCCAAAAGAAAGTCTCCTGCTGAGAAAGGAACAGCCAGAAACTTCTGAATTCATTGAGCTTCTCTGAGAAAAATACTCAAGGAAGATCAGAAAAAAATTACACAATGCAAATATGCTGTGTAGAGTTAATTGTGTAGTCCTCTTCTCAGAATAATTAGCAGAGTTAATGACATTCCAAATCCACTCATTATTAGACCAAGTACTGTACAGAAATTATTTGTTTATTGAAGTAGAAAGTGTAATGGAGCACAAGACTACTAGCTTGAAACATTTAATCAGGCAATGAAGGCATCTAGCATGTCATGAAGTGGAAAGTATAAACCAGGCTGAAGGAATTTGGTGCGTTTGGCCTTTTTCTGAGTCATCAAAGAAAATGAAAACTTATTAATAGAATTATAGGTTGTGGTTTTTAATATAAGATTTTAAAATTTCATTTTGAGTTTCTTTTTTTTTTTTCTTTGTAGGTGCTAAATGCACTCAGTAGTTGAAAATTTGCACATAAACCAAGAATGGTCTTGATTCTCTATGTCTTTTTGAATCGATTATTCATTATACAACTCCGTGCGGAGAAAGAGTCTTCCTAATTGAACAGTTTGTTTTAATAAAAGAGAGATACTCTAAACAACAGATAGCCAAGCTTAATGGTGAAAAATGACAAATATATTAATTCCTCAGTCAAGCAGCAGAATTGGGATGAGATGTTCTGGTTAACTCATAAATTACTTAAAAGCAAGGACTATACCTTTCATCCTTTAGGTTTCAGCCTAAACATTGCTTCCTCTGAAAATCCCGTTTATTCCTAGATTGTTTTAGGCTCTTTTCAATGTTCTCACAGGAAAACTTTACTCTCCCTGCCATCATCTCATCACATTTTAATAGTTTGTTTATTTGTTTGACTGGCTATAATAATCACTGGGGGCAGAGAATGTGCCTGTTGGTTCACGTTTTGTTTGTTTTTGTTTGTTTTTTCTACCAGTGATTGGAGCAAGCTTTCAGTATCTTTGATGAATGAGTGAGTTCTTGTTTCCCCAGTCTCTAGATCAGAGCCTGGAACATGGATGCTTGTTGGTTTATGTTTGTTAAATAGAACTCATTTTTGTAATTTCATTGATATTATCTGTGTCTGTATTGTACACTTACATTGTATCAAATTGCCATATTCTATTTTTCCATCTCTAGGTTTCCTTCAGTTCTAAAATCATTAATTCTATCATTTTCAAACATTTTTAACTCCTGTTGCTTAGAAGTATCATTGCCCTTCCTGAGCTAGGAAAAGTTCTAAGGGGCTTGCCTCAGAATAAACTTCTCTCCCTCCCTTATTTCCACTTGTTGAGGGTTATTGGATTGGGTAGGACTGCCCCCCTAGGGCATTATCTTGTCTTTAGAACTAATAGCTAAAAATTTCCAGGGTAAAAAATATATCTCTAAAGTTACATACATGAATGTCTATAACTCAACTGGGGGCAGTTAATTCATATCAAATTTTATGATTAAGTACAACCATTTCAAAATATGAAACAAAATAAAATATAATTTCAACTGAAGGCTAGTAATATCTTTTCTAGTCTAAATTGGATGAGATTTCCTGGGCCTCCTCTTCTACAATCCTCTTATAATTGGGAATACTATTGGGGCCGGCTGTAGCCCAATTGGTAGGGCGCTGGTTTACCACATAGGAGGCCCTAGGTTCGGTTCCAGGGGCCTCCTCAAGCGGGCAGACTGCCTTGAGAAGGCAAGCCGCTGCGGGCAGATTTAACCATTTAACAGTTATGGTTAAATCTGTACTCAGTGCTCACATTATTTTGATTGTGTAATTACTCTTTAAAGTTGAAGCACATAGCATACTATCATTTCACATCCCTTGTCTTATAACTCTTTATTTTCAGGGATGTTAATAATTGTCTCGTTTTTTACATTTGCTTTATTTTTTCTGTATTGTTAGTTTTTTCCCAAATATTCCAGTAGAACCATAAAATACTTCTGAGAATGATCAAATTATAGAATCAGTAATCCAGTATGTTATTTTCTTTTTGAAATGATGTGTCACTGAAAGGTCTTGTCATTTTTCCCTAAAGTTAGGGACTACTAGGTTAGGCTTGAAAGAGTGAGAAGGACAAATCTAAGATTTCCTTTGCCTTTAAGAACTCACCTGGCAGGTTGGAACTGTAGAATGTGAATGCCCCTAAATGGGAGAAACCCCAGGCACCAGAAAAACCATAATCCCCACCCCTGAACACCACCCCCCCCCAAAAAAAAACTTCTCAATGTCAAGGTTTCATTCACTTTATTCACCATTTGTTCTTTAAAGAGAAGAATTTGAGGGCAATGTTCCTAAGGCTACAGAGGAAGAAGAGGAGTGAGTGATCCCCCTGTGTTTTTCTCATTTCCTCACAAACACTGGTCTTCTGGTTTACTCCTAAGAATAACTACACCAGGAAAGGGGCAAGAGCAGAAATTGATCTTCTTCCATCGCCTTCCTTCCCACTCATAGAAATGAGCTTAAAACAGGCACTCTCCCCACCCAAAGTTTTTACAATTTGTTTGCATGTGTTTCTTCTCTACTTCCTTGTATTGGTAGCTCTTGGAAGAAGATGCCAGTATTCCTTGTAGGGTAAATGATGAAATCTATGAAAAATCTGTTTTCTTCTTCCTTCTTGGAGACAGGTCTCCTGAAGGTTTTTCTGGTGAGTTTAAAAATAGACTGGCTGTTCCCTAGGCCCACTGCACAGTTTGTGGGACTTCATTTCTCCATTGGTCTGAGAACTTTCTTTCCCTTTTTCTTACATTGGGGTCCTCTCAGGCTTGATTCCTGTCTTTCCTGTTGTTTTAATTTCTCATTTTGTGGAACACCTCCTCCAGCTTTCTGAGAAAAGTACGAGGGAGACAAATTTTTGAGACTTTGAATGACTTTCTTTTACCTTTACCTTCACCTTCAATTGATAATTTGGCTGACTAGAAGCCTTGGCAGAATATAATTTTCTCTTAGACTATTAAAGGCATTATTTCACAGTCTTCTATCATCTTCTTGTTCAGATACCATATTATACTTTGTATTCTGATTCTTTTATTTATTGTCTGTGCTCTTTTGTTTGTTTCTGGGTTATCTGAAAACTTTTAGTATCTATTCTTGATCCATGGTTTTTTGTTGTTGTTGTTGTTTTCTCTGTAATTGTATCCCTGCTTGGGTCTGCTGGGAGAGGCTGTGAGCAAGGGCTCTGCAAATTCTAGCATCACTGTTTTGTTTCAAATATCAGGGATGTTAAAAGAAAAATCGATTCATATATTATGTAGACGACCAGATGATTTGACCTTTGAAATCCTTTCCAACACATTTTATTACTTGAGATGCATAGTGTTTATTTTTT
>PVKH010015903.1:0-15919 GCA_004027955.1 Chaetophractus vellerosus
TGATGTCATTCTCAATGGTGAAAGGCTAAAAGCTTTCCTTCTCTGATCCGGAACAAGACAAGTGTGCCCACTGTCGACATTGTCAACATTGTGTTAGATAATCTTGCTAGAGCACTTAGGTAAGAAAAAGAAACAAAAGACATCCAAAATAGAAAGGAAGAAACAAACTTTCACTATTTGCAGATAACACAATCCTATGTATAGAAAATCCTGAAAGATCTGTAAAAAGCTACTAGAACTAATAAATGAGTTCAATAAAATGGCGGGATATAAGATCAACATGCAAAAATCAGAAGTGTTTCTTTACATTAGTCAGGAGCTATCTGTGGAGAAAATCAAGAAAAAAATTCATTTACAATAGCAACTAAAAGAATCAAATATCTAGGAATAAAATTTTAACTAAGTATATAAAAGACTTGAACCCAGATAATTACACAGCATTGCTAAAAGAAATCAAATTAGAACTAAATAAATGGAAGGACAGTCCTTGTTCATGGATTGGAAGACTAAATATCATAAGATGTCGAGTCTACCCAAATTGACTTATAGATTCAATGCAATCCCAGTAAAAATTCTAACAGCATTTTTTTACAGAAATGGAAAGGCTAATTATCAAATTTATTTGAAAGGATAAGGAGCCCTGAATAACCCAAAAATATCTTGAAAAAGAAAAACAAAGTTGGAAACTCACATGACCTCACTTTAAAGCATACTACAAAGCTACAGTGGTCAAAACTTCATGGTATTGGCACAAGGATAGAAATGTTGACCAATGGAACTGAATTCAGTGTTCAGAAATAGACCTGCACATCTATGGCCAACTGATATTTGACAAGGTCTTCAGGCCCACCCAGATGGGACAGAATAATTTCTGCATCAAATTGTGCTGGCAGAACTGGATGTCCATATGCAACAGAATGGAAGAAGATCTCTATCTCACTGCCTATACAAAAATTAATTCAATTTGGGTCAAAGACCTAAATATAAGAGGCAGGACTGTAAAACTCCAAGAAGATAATGTAGGGGAACATGTATGAGATCTTGTGGTACGCAATGGTTTCATAAACTTTTAACCCACAAAGTGAGCAATAACAGAAAAAATAGATAAATGAGACCGCCTCAAAATTAAAAACTTTTGTGCTTCAAAGGAGTTTGTCAAGAAAGTGAAAAGGCAGCCTACTTAATGGGAGAAAACATTTTGAAACCACATATCCAAAAAGGGTCTAATATTCAACATATATAAAAAAATCCTACAACTCAATAATAAGACAAACAACCCAATTAAAAAATTGGCAAGAGACTTGAACAGATACTTTTCCAAAGAGGAAATATAATGGCTAAAAAGCACATGAAATTATGTTCAACATCACTAGCTATTAGGGAAATGCAAAACAAAACTATAATGAAATATCATTTCACAGCTACTAAACTGACTGCTATTTAAAAAAAAACAACCAAGTGTTAGAGAGGCTATGGAGAAATAGGAACACTCATTCACTGCTAGTGTGAATGCTAATGGTGCAGCTGCTGTGGATGAGAGTTTGGCGGTTCTTCAGGAATCTAAGTATAGAATTAGCATATGATTTGGCAATCCCACTATTAGATATATACCCAGAAGAACTGAACACAGGGACACGAACTGAAATATGTACACCAATGCTCATAACGACATTATTCACAATTGCCAAAAGATGGAAGCAACCCAAGTGTCCATCAACAGATGAATGGATAAACAAAATGTGGAATATGCGTACAATGGATTATTATTCAGCTGTAAGAAGGAATGAAGTAGTGACATGTGCAACAACATGGATAAAGCTTGAGGATCTTATGTTGAGTGAAATAAGCCAGACACAAAAGACAAATGTTGCATGATCTTAGTGATATGAACTGAGATTAGTGAGCAGACTCATGGAGGTAGAGTCTGGAAGATAGATTACCAGGATATAGAAGGGGAGTAGAGATTGGTGAGCTGATGCTTAATCTGTTCAAAATTTATAATTAGGTTGATTGTAAGGGTTTAGAAATGGATGGAGGTGATGGTGACACAGTGATATGAATGAAATTAACAGCACTGAGGTGTGAGTGTGAACATGGTTGAAAGGGGAAGTTTTGGGCCACCCATGATGCTAGAAGGAAAGCTAGAGGATAAAATGGGTGACTGTGTAACTCGGTGAACTCTGAGTTGGCTGAAGACTGTGGTTAAGAATACAAATATAAGAATGTTCTTTCAGGATGTATAACAAAAGTACATCACAAGTACAGGATGTTGATAGTGGGTTGAATAAGGGGGAAAATGCTCCTAAAGTATACTTTTATGGGATAAAAATGTATTCCTTTTGTTTTCTTGATAGATAGAGACCCACACAGTAGGTAACTTCCATTCTGGGGAAGTCCTGCTACTTTCTCAAATAAAATGGCAAAAACCTCTGGGATATATAAGCCATGCCTAATAAAAGAAAATAGGCCAATATGCCAAACCTTCAATCTTAATGCTTGTACTTATGAACCTTATTCCTGTAAAAATGAATCTTAGAGTAATTATAATTAATGCCTAAGAGTTACCTCCTGAAAACCCCCTTGTTACTCAAATGTGGCTTCTCTCTAAGACAAAGTCTGTAAGTAAACTTACTACCCCCTCCCAAAGTGGGACTTGACTCCTGGGGCTGAGCTCCCCTGGCTGGCACTGATGGATTATTACCAAGTGTTAACCAGCGATGCATGTGGAAAAAGACCTTGACCAAATGGGGAACATTAAATAACAAAGAGTTTTTATGGCTAAGAGATTTCAAAGTGAGTCAGGAGGTCATTCCAGAGGTTACACTTATGCAGGTTTTAGGCAGATTTCACTAACTGCCACAGTAAATAAAACCTCAAGCAAAAGAACTCCTGAGGTCTCTAGGGACATCCAGACACTGTAGGCAAGGCACATGGCTTCATGAAATCAACACCTTTCAGTGGGCCCTATTTGGGAATAGATTTGGGAATATATTTCCCCAATATAACATAGTTATATTCATGTGAAATTTCCCTGATCATGATTCTTCTACTCCTTTTATTTGAACTTATAATTTTCAATATACCTGTTAAATATATCTCTCAGAGATGTAAATCTTTGGACTATTCATATACCAGTTGAGCCCTGAATCCCAGCAGATTTTTGCGGCCAACTCCTACTCTCCAGTTTATCAGACTTGCCCTGGACTACTAACAAAATGATATTGATGGACAAGTCCTATCCCAAAAAACAAGGAGTATCTATAACTGCAATCAAAATGGTTCCTTCCATCTATACCTTAATGGCTAAGCCCCTTCTCAGCCTGAAGCATTCCGAGCAGGCATTATCCCAAATTCCTTAAGATTGAAGACTGAATAAACATACGGGGAGATCTGTTGTTATTGTAGTTATTATCCTCTGTTAACGGAATAATGTGTAACATTGATAGAAAGATAGTGGTTGCCAGGGGTTCAGAGGGGAGCTGGAGGGATGGCTAGGTGGAACACAGGGTATTCTTAGGGCAGTGAAACTGTTCTGCATGATACTACAGTGACAGATACATGACATTATACATGTGTAAAGCCTATAAAACTCTAGAGCACAAAGTGTAAACCATAATGTAAACTATAGACTTTGGTAGTAGCAATGCGTCAGTATTGATTCATTAGTTGTAACAAATGTACTACACTACTGTAAGATGTTAATAATAGGGCAAACTGCATGCGTGTATGGGGGATGGAGTTATATGGGAACTCCCTACACTTACAGTGTAATTTTTCTTTAAATCTAAAACTTCTGTAAAAATAAAGTTTATTATTATTAAAAAATTATATAAAGTAAACTAGTTTATAAATGCAATGGGATATTATTTGGCAGTAAAAAGGAATAAAGTTCTGATGGATGCTATAACATGGAAGGACTTTGAAGACAGCATGTTGAAATAATTAGAATATGCAAATTCACAAAGCCAGAAACTAGAATACAGGTAACCAGCGACCAGGTGAGGTTGGGGAATGGAGAGTTAATGGTTATTTGGTGGAGAGAACCTGTTTGGGGTGATGGAAAAGTTTTGGTAATGGATAGTGGTCCTGGTGGAACAACTTTATGAATGTAATTAACACCACTGAATTGTATAAGTGAAAGTGGATAAAATGGGAAATTTTAGGTGGAATACATGTTACTAAAATAAACTAAAAAACCCATAGGCTCATACTACACAGTGAACCCTAATGTAAACTAAGGACTGTAGTAAGTAGTAAAATTGAAATAATATTGTTTCACTAATTATAGCAAAGATACTACACTAATGTAAAACGTAAACAATGGGGAAAATCCATGGGTAGGGGGAGGCAGTATAGGGGACCTTGTGTTATCTGTATGATTTGGCTGTAAACCTACAATTGCTCTAATAAAAACATGAGGTAAAAAATGATATACGGTAAACTAATTAGACTCTCTAAAAAGGGACACTGAAGTATCATAAATTTGCAAATGCAAATTCATACATCAGTACACACAGCACCGTTTTCCATACAAGTAGATACTGTAAAACCAATTAAATGGTGGCTCCCTTTTGTCCTTATCTGCTTTGAAAACAGTAGGACTATAATTGTATATACAAATTGATGTTTGGGCCAAGTCTGTCTTTATAAAGATGTTAGTTGTGAAGCCAGCCTATTATATTATTTCAGCATGTGCTTTGTTATTTATTTTTCCTTTTAGAGTGCTGCTGTCATTTGTTTGCTGAACATTAGTACACAATTTCTCTTTTTTTTCCCTCCATGGTGAATGCCTGGGAGGAAATCTGGCTGCCTGGCAGAGGGTATTGAAGCTTTGTATGATTTATTTCTGCTAATTTTATTCCATTTTAAAGACTCCAGAATGTTACAGAAACTTGAATAGCTTCAAGTTAATTCCTTTAAAAATCTTCAAACTTAACAGTGTCCTGATATAACTGAGGTTTAGGAAAATTTGGCTCAAGTGGATGAGGGGTCTAATATAGGTCTTTGTTGCTGAGAGAAATTCAGTGGTTTTGGCTCATGGGAATTTGTTCAAAATTGTTGGTTCGTTGAATTTGGTTCCCTTTTGACTACACCCATGAAATTTTCTTTGGGTTTAGCATGATGATCCCCACCCTACACCAAACTCAAAGTGGAGCACAGTGGGAATGTTGAGGTTTATACCTCCTGCTGTAACTCATCCTAGAGCTTTACCCAAGTTTGGGGGAGAAAATAAAAATAGCTTGGGTTTTAAATCTTTCAGTGAAATATTTATTGAAACTAGACTAAACAATTCTAGAGTTGGTTGGGACCTTAGAGGCCACTTGACCAAACCCTCCTCCTGATGCATGATGCTAAGGCTCAATTTCAGATTGTTTAAAGTCTTTTACTTAGCTAATTAACTTCCACACAGGGTTCCATATTTGTCATCTGGATCAAGCTTGTTGAATTTGTGGTCCAAGTTTTCTGTATCCTGATGAATTTTTTTCCCTTGCTTGATCTATCAAGAACCAATAGCGTTACAGCCTCCAGAAGTATCTATTTCTATTTGTAATTTTGTCAATTAATATTTTTAAGCTTATGTTATTAGTTTAGAATTGTTTCATCTTCCTGAGAATTGTTCCTTTTATCCTTAGGAATATTAGGAATTATTTCTATCATATTTATATTCTATTTTTCCTGCTTTTTCAGTGCTTTTTCTCCCCTCAACCCTCACCTCTTGCCCTGCCCTTCTACCTTCTGTTTTGCTGATCAACTTTTCCTTATTTGTTTTCCTACTACTTGTTAGGGAATTTTATATTTTATTTCTGTATATTTTTAATCTCTTGTTTAGTATGATTAACTTTAATCACACTCCTCCAAAATTATTTTATGTTGTTAAATGTTTTAATTCCACCCAAATTTGTCATCATTGTTGTTATTTTATAAAAATCCATGCTTGGTTAGATTTTCCATATATTTTCCCACTTTCTTTGCTCACTATTGCCTTCTTTCTGGTTTCAATTTCCTTCTTCCTGAAGTGCATCCTTTGGTGTCTCCTTCAGAGAAGGTCTGTTAATGGTTAACTCTTTGAGTGTTTATTTCATTTGATTTACATATAAACTGGTTATAGCATTCCTTGGTTGACAGTTTTCTCAGCTCTTTGAAAATATCATCTCATTGCCTTTAGCATTTCCTTTTGAGAAGTCTGCTATTAGTCTGTTTGGTCTTTTTCAGGCAGTATTTTCTCACTTTGTTTTAAAGACTTTTAATTTGTGTATGTGTTCTGTGGTTTCAAAATGATATGTCTCCTTGTGGTTTTCTTTTTATTTATCTTATTTGGCCTCATTGTGCTTCCTAAATCTGATGATACATGTCTGTCCTCATTTGGGAAAATGTTCAACTATTGTTTCTTTGAATATTTTCTATCTTCCATTCTTTTCAGTGTCTACTTTCTTAACTCATATTAAATATACATTTCACCCAGTTCTATCATATGTTATAAAAATATATATTTTTCTTTTTATTGCTTTTGTTCCTTTTTGGGTAATATTTTAAGATACCTCTTCTTTCACTACTTCTTTTTTTTTTTTTTTTTAAAGATTTATTTATTTTATTACATATCTCCCCTTCCCCCCGCTGTGACGACGCGCCGAGAGTGTTCACTGCACAGGCGCGGCTTTCCCCGCTTGTGGGCGGTCTCTGCGTCGGTTCACGGCCGGCTTTCAGTTCGCGGGTGGCTGGCTGCGCTCCATCCGCGGGCAACCTGCCCTGCCCGTGGCGGCTCTTGCCCTGTCCGTGGCAGCTTCTTGTCCTGCCCACGGCGGCTCCGGCCCGCCCATGGTGGCTTGCCATTCTCAAGGCGGTCTGCCCGCTACGAGAGGTCTCCGGGAAATGAACCCGGGGCTTCCCATGTGGTATGCCGGCGCCCTATCCACTGGGCTATCAAGCCGGCCCCCTTCACTACTTCTTTTCTTGCCTGTATCTGACCTTCTGTTTAACTCTTACATTGAACACATTGAACCTTTTTTTTTTTCCTTCCTAATTTCAGCGAGTAGACCTTCATTTTTAGAAGTTTCATTTGGTAATTTTTTCAAATATATCTGTTCTTGTTTTTTCACACTGTCTTGCTATTTTCTTATTTTTTGATAACTTATTTTAAGTAATAATTTTTACTTTAATAATTTTCAACATATATAGTGTTTATCTGATAGCTCTATATCTAAAGTTCTTACAGGTCTAGACCTGCTGCTTGTACCTGCCAATTCTTGTGGTGCATTGTGTCCTTGTGGGTTTTGTGGTTTGGATTGTGAGTTCATCTTTAGTGGGGCTTTGTCAGTGGGAATTCTATACTGCCTGGGTTAAGGGCATGTCACTCTAAACTGGATTTATTTTTGCTTCTGCCAGCTGCCCCAGGGCTTTCACCAGTCACAGACCACTTTTTAATATTAATTTCAATGAATGAGATTTCCAAACCAGTTGGGTAGTAAAAACTTACACCCCAGTTATGCATGTGGATAAGTCAGTGGTCGCAAACTCTGAAGGAAGACTTTGTATTTTTCTACCCATATTCTAGTCAGGGACAAGTTTCCTTGTCATTTCCTATGCTGATAGTGGATTTGAATTTTTTTATTCATTCTTTCAGTGAGGCTCCCAGATTTATATAAAGGTTTCACTTCCAGCTACTCACCTCATACTGGCTTAAGCTCCAGGTTACTAATATCAGTGTTCTTTCCCTACCCCCACATCCCTAGGGTGGCACCAACATTAGCTCATGCATTTTACTTCACTTTTCATTTATCTCTTTGTTTTTGGTCTTTAGGCATTTCTCTTACCTTTTTACAAATTTTGCTATGCATTTAAGAGGGTGTATATTATATTTTATCCAGAATTTTTAACTGAATTTTAGAAGGAGGGATTTCAGATTTCAGGTCAGCCAGACTGGGGGAATCAGAAGTCTGTATTTTTAAAAATATGTGTTACTGGTAAGCCACATTTCCCTATCTAGTAGTATTACGAGATATTTTATTTTTATTTTTTGGTATTATACAGCTATGGGATTTTCTACTGATTCCTGTTATAATTCTTTTTGTTAAATTTGGCCCTTCATTCAGCACCACCCCCCCAATTTGTTGGATCCTAATTCACTTATCTAGTATGTTGGTTGTACCCCTCAGCTCATCTGTAAATTTTATGTGCAAATCATCTGGTTCTTATACAAGTGGTTGGTAAAAATATTAAATGGGAAAGGTTCCAGTACAGAGCACAGAGGCATGCCACCAAAGTTCTTTCGGTGACATTGATCAGAACTCTTTGAAACTAATTAGAAATATATTCAATTCTGTTATCATTTCAGTGTTTCAACATTTTCCCCACAAGGTTTGTTCTTAGTGAACCTGCTCAGTTCTGTCCAATTCAGTTTTGCTAATATTTCTTCAGTTTACAGTAAGTGGCATATGTGAACTGTGTACACTGGAGATATAAAGAAGAATAAACTACAGCACCTTCCTTTGTGATGCTTATAGTCTGGTGGATGGTAAGCAATGAAGCCAGCTATATGATAATCTTTTCCTGCAGTTTGCTCAGGATCAACTTCTACTTCACTGATCTATTCTTTATGGCATCCACACTCTTTCCCCTCTTGCTATGGCATAGCCATATCAGTTGAGTTCATATTATACATTTGTGGGAAAAGTCCCACAAGGCTGATTTCCGTTTCTGCTCTGTCATCTTTTGGGAATGAATTCATTTAGGTATTTTATATTCCTAATTTTTCAGAGTATCTTTACATCAGTAAAAATTACTAAAAATATTTGACATATGTTCAATTTAAAAATTTTCTTTCCTTTTTTTTTCCTATTCCAATTATGATCTCCTCTCCTGGGTTAAAATTTTTCTCAAAATTCTTTCTCCTCCAGACATCCTGTTTTCCCAAAAGGCAGTACAATAGTCTGATATCAATTTGATCTTCTTTGACTTGCTCACTTTTTTTTTCATTTTAAAAACAATTTATTCAAGTATATCATTCATGCATGAACATACATAAAAAATAAGTATATAGTAAAAGTTGTGAACTTCAAAAACAAACATGCATAACAACATAAGGGCTCCCATATATCACCCCACTATAAATACCTTCCATGGTTGTGAAACATTTTTAACAAATTTTGAAAGAGAATCATCAAGGTATTACTACTAACTATAGTCCATATCTTACATTTGGTGTTTTTCCCCCCAAATCTACCCTATTTTTTTTCTTCATTAACCATACAATTTATCTAAAGTGTACAGTCAGTGGCATTTGGCATAACCACCAAGTTGTGCATTCATTACTTAAATGAATATTAGAACGTTTTCATTACTCAAAAAAAAAACAAAACAAAACCAACAAAAACCAAACCACTCTCCTACCCATATTTTAGCACTACTAATTTCAAATCCTATGATGTGCTTTTACCATTTCTATTCATTTCCAAGCAACATTTTATTTTAACCAATTCTGTACAGATTAAATTTCAGCTTTTCATTCTCTAACTGGTGACATATTCTAATATTCTAGCTATTAACTCCATGAGTTTGCTCATTATATTTAGTTCATGTGATGGTTAGGCTAATGTGTCAACTTGGCCAGGTAATTGTGTCCAGGTATTAGGTCCAGCAAGCACTGGGCTAATTGTAATACAAGGGCATTTATGGACTTTGATCACCAGCAAGTTTACTGCATGGGTGGCTGATTACATCTGCATAAATCAGGGAAATTGCATCAAGAATGGATGACGCTTTTATCCAATCAGTTGACTGCCTTAAAAGGGGAAGTGATTTCAACATTCAGAGAGAATTTCCCAGCTAGTCTTTGGACAGCCAACTTCTCCCAGAAACTCATCAAGGACCCTTCATCGATCTTTCATCGGAGCCCCTGGCTTGCAGCCTGCCTGCGGAACCTGGACTTGTGCATCCCCACGGTCACGTGAGAGACTCTTATAAAATCGTATATTATTGACAGATATCTCCTGTTGATTCTGTTTCCCCAGAGAACCCTGACTAATACAGCTGGAACCAGGAGTGGGGTAGAGGCTTACAGTTACCAGGCCACAAAGCATAAGTTTCTTCCCTCATCAAAGTCCATTGCCACATGTGGAGCAAGACAGCTGCCGACGTTTGCCAGGGTTCAGGCTTCCTGGGTTCCTCTCTTCCTGGGACTGCGTTTCTCTCTGGGCTTAACTCTTCTGCTTCCTCCACAAGGTCAGCTGTAGACACTCAGGCGAATGGTTCATGTCTCTTGAGCGTCCTCTCCAACATCAGAACTGCTTCTCAAAAATCTGCTTCGCAAAATCTGCTCCCTCTGTCCTTTGCCTTGCCTTTTATTTTTGATTCCCGTACCCACCAAGGGGTGGGGCTCAACACCCTACTGACGTGGCCCAGTCAACGCCCTAATCATAACTTCATCATGCCCAGATTAACAGATCAATTTACAAGCATGATTCAGTATCAATTTTTGGAATTCATAATTACATCAAATGGCTACAGTTCATAATAGAGAAATCATGCAATATTTGTGCCTGGCATGTTTCACTCAACATAATGTCCTCCAGGTTCATCCATGTTGCCATGTGCATGTGCTTCACAACTTCATTTCTTCTTACAGCTGAATAATTTTCCATCATATGTATATATCACAGTTTGTTTATCCATTCATCAGTTGATAGACACCTGGGTTGTTTCCATCTTTTGGAAATTGTGAATATTGTCACTATGAACATCGGTGTGCAGAAGTCTGTTCATGTCACTGCCCTCAGTTCTTCAGGGTATATAACTAGTATATACCAGTTCATTGCTGGGTCACATGGCAGATCTATATCTAACTTCCTTAGGAACCACCAAACAGACTTCCACAGTGACTGTACCATTTTACATTCCCAACAGCAGTGAATAAGTGTTCCTATCTCTCCACATCCTCTCCAACTCTAGTAGTTTTCATTTTTGTTAATAGTGGCTATTCTAGTAGGTATGAAATGATATCTCATTGCCGCTTTGATTTGCATTTCCCTAATAGCCAGTGATGCTGAGCATTTTTTCATGTTTTTTTCCATATGTATGTCTTCTTTAGATAAATGTCTATTCAAGTCTTTTTCTCATTTTTGAAATCAGGTCATTTGTTTTTTTATTGTTGAGTTGTGGGATCTCTTTATATATCATGGATATATATTTTCTCCCATTGAGTAGCCTGCCTTTTTCACCCTCTTCACAAAGTCCTTTAAGGTGTACAGAAGTGTTTAATTTTGAGGAGGTTCCATTTATCTGTTTTTTCTTTTGTTGCTTATGCTTGGATGTAACGTTTATGAGACCCACACCTACTGCAAGGTTTTGTAGATGTTTCCTTATGTTACCTTCCAGGAATTTTATAGTCCTGGCTTTTATGTTTAGGTCTGTGGTCCATTTTGAGTTGATTTTTGTATAGGAAGTGAGATAGGGGTCCTTTTTCATTCTTCTGGTTATGTATATCCAGTTCTCCCAGCACTATTTATTGAAGAGACTATTCTTGACCCAGAAAAGTGGACTTGGTAGGCTTATTTAAAATCAGTTGACCATAGAGGTAAGGTTCTATTTCTGAACTCTCAATTTGATGCCATTGATCAGTTGTCTATCTTCTACCAATACCATGCTGTTTTGACCACTGTAGCTTTATAATACACTTCAGGTCAGGGAGTATGAGTCCTCTGACTTTACTATTCTCTTCTAGGACACTTGTTTTTTTGGAGGTACTGGGAATTGAACCCAGGACCTTGTACATCAGAAGCAGGCACTCAACCACTGAGCTATATCCGCTTCCATTTTTAAGGATGTTTTCGGCTATTGGAGACCCCTTTTGCTTCCAAATAAATTTGATAATTGACTTTAATATTTCTATAAACTAAGCTGTTGGAATTTTGATTGGGATTGCATTGAGTCTGTAAATCAATTTCGGTAGAATTGACATCTTCAAGATGTTTAGTCTTCCAATCCATGAACATGGAATATCCTTCCATTTGTTTAGGTCTTCTTTTATTTATTTTAGCAGTGTTTTGGAATTTTCTGAATACATATCCTTTGCATTCCTGGTTAAATTAATTCCTAGATATTTGAGTGTTTTTGTTGCTATGTAAATGGAATTTTTTTCTTGATTTCCTCCTCAGCTTGCTCATTACTAGTGTATAGAAATGCTACTAATTTTTATATGTTGATCTGGTATCCTGCCACTTTGATGAGCTCATTTATTAACTCAGGTAGCTTTGTTGTAGCTATTTCAGGGTTTTCTAAATATAGGACCATGTTGTCTGTGAATATTGAGAGTTTTACTTCTTCTTTTCCAATTTGGATCCCTTGTTTCATTTGTTTTTTTCCTTGCCTAATTGCTCTGGCTAGAATTTTCAGCACAATTTTGAATAATAGTGATGATAGTGGGCATCCTTTTCTTGTTACTGATCTTAGAGGGAAAGCTTTCAACCTCTCTCCATTGAGTATGATGTTGGCTGTGGGATTTTCATATATGCCCTTTATTATGTTGAGGAACTTTCCTTCTATACCTATCTTTTGAAGTGTTTTTATCAAGAAAAGATGCTGGATTTTGTCAAATGCCTTTTCTGCATCAATCGAGATGATTATGTGTTTTTTTCTCTTTGATTTGTTAATATGGTATATTACGTTAATTGTTTTTCTTATATTGAATCACTCTTGCATACCAGGAATAAAACCCACTTGATCGTGATTCATAATTGTGTTTGTATGCTGTTGGATTTGATTTGCAAGTATTTTACTGAAATTTTTTGCATCTATGCTCTTAGGGTGCTTGGTCTGTAATTTTCTTTTCTTGTAGTATCTTTATCTGGCTTTGGCATTAGGGTGATGTTGGCTTCATAAAATGCATAGGGGAGTTTTTCCTTCTTTTCAATTTTTTGGAAGAGTTTAAACCAGATTGGTATTAATTCTTCTCGAAATGTTTAGTAGAATTCACTTGTGAAGCCATCTGATTCTGGACTTTACTTTGTTGAAAGATTTTTGATGACTGAGTCAATCTCTTTGCTTGTGATTGGCTTGTTGAGATCCTATATTTCTTATAAAGTCATTGTAGGTTGTTTGTGCATTGCTAGGAATTTGTCCATTTCATCTAGGTTGTTTAATTTGTTGCCATACAGTTTCTCATAATATCCTCTTATGATCCTTTTTATTTTTGTAGGGTCAATTGTAATACCCCCCTTTCATTCCTGATTTTATTTATTTGCATATTCTCTCTTTTTTTCTTTGTTAGTCTTGCTAAGGGTTTGTCTCTTTTATTGATTTTCTCAAAGAACCAGCTTTCAGTTTTGTTGATTTTCTCTATTTTGTTTTTTTTCTTCTCAATTTCATTTAGTTCTGCTCTAGTCTTTGCTATTTCTTCATTTCTGCTTGCTTTGGTATTGGTCTGCTGTTTTTTTTTTTCCTTCTAGTTTCTCCAATTGTTCAGTTAGTTCTTTGATTTTAGCTCTTTCTTCTCTTTTAATATAGGCATTTAGGACTATAAATTTCCCTCTCAGCACTGCCTTCACTATATCCCAGAAGTTTTGATATGTTGTGTTCTCCTTTTCATTCATCTCCATATATCTACGAACTTGTCTTGCAGTTTTTCTTTGATCCACTGATTATTTAAGTGTGTATTGTTTATCCTCCTTATGTTTGCAAATTTCTCCTTTCCAGCCTATTATTGATTTCCAGCTTCATTTCATTATGGTCAGAGAAGGTGTTTTGTATAATTTTAGTTTTCTTGAATTTATTGAGAGCTGTGTTGCAGCCCAACATGTGGTCTATCCTGGAGAAAGATCCATGAGCGCTTGAGAAGAATGCATAACTTGCTGATTTGGGGCGCAGTGTTCTGTATATGTCTGTCAGGTCCAGCTCATTTATCATATTGTTCAAGTTCTCTGTTTCCTTCTTGATCTTCTGTCCACTTGTTCCCTCTATTGATGTGAGTGGAGTGTTGAATTCTCCAACTATTATTGTAGAGATGTTTCTTTCTCCTTTCAGTTTTGCCAGAGTTTGCCTCATGTATTTTGTGTCACTCTGGTTCGGTGCATAGATATTTATGACTGTTCCTCCTTCCTGGTGGATTATGCCTTTTAGTAATATATACTGGCCTTCTGCATCTTACCACTTTTTTGCATTTAAAATCTGTTTTGTCTCACACCAGTATTGCTACTTCTGCTCTCTTTTGGCTACTATTTGTGTGAAATATCTTTTTCCATCTTTTCACTTTCAGTGTACTTACATCCTTTGGTCTAAGATAAGTCTCCTGCAGACCGCATATGGATGGCTCATGTTTTCTTATCCATTCTGTCAGCCTTTGTCTTTTGATTGGGGAGTCTAATCCATTAACATTTACTGTTATTACTGTAAAGGCATTACTTACTTCAGTCATTTTATCTTTTAGGTTTCATATGTCATATCTTATTTTTGTCCTTCTTTTTACCTTTTTCGTTACCCTTTCTCATAGTCTTGACTTCTACAGTCTCCTACAAGCTTCTTTCTCTTGTCTTTTCTTTACTATCTTCAGAACTCCATTTAGTGTTTCCTGCAGAGCTGGTTTCCAGTTTACGAACTCTCTTAATTTCTGTTTACCTGTGAATATTTTAAGCTCATTATCCTATTTGAAGGCCAGTTTTGCCAGATAAAGAATTCTTGGCTGGCAGTTTTTCTCTTTCAGTACCTTAATTATATTATGCTGCTGCCTTCTTGCCTCCATGGTTTCTGAAGAGAAATCCACACTAAGTATTATTGCATATCCCTTTTATGTGATGTTTTCCCTTTACCTTGCTGCTTTCAGAATTTTCTCTTTATCTTTGGCGTTTGGCATTCTGCATATTATGTGTCTTGGCGTAGGTCTGTTTGGATTTATTCTAATTGGAGTACCCTGTGCTTCCTGGACATATATATTCATATCTTTCATGAGAGTTGGGAAATTTTCAGCGATTGTTTCCCCATATTATTTTCTGCCCTTTTCCCTTCTCATCTCCTTCTGCAGCTCCCATGATATGTATGTTGGTGCACTTGATGTTATCATTCAATTCCCTGAACCCCTGCTCAATTTTTTCCATTCTTTTCTCTCTCCGTTCTTCTTTTTTTTCAATTTCAGTTGTTCATTCCTCCACATTGGTGATTCTTTCTTCCATGATTTCAAATCTGCTGTTGTGTGCCTCTATTGTATTTTTAATCTCACTTATTGTGGTTTTCATTCCCATAAGCTCTGCTATTTTTCTATCCAATATTTCAAATTTTTCTTTGTGCTCACTCAGTGTCTTCTTAAATGGCTTTTATTACTTTAGCCATGTTGTCCTTTAATTCCATGATTTGATTTAGGAGATTTCTATGAACCTCATTGGTTAGTTGTTTTAAGTCCTGTGTCTCATCTGGAGTTTTGATTTGTTCCTTTGCCTGAGTCATATCTTCCTTTTTCTTAGTATGGCTTGTAATTTTTTGCCGATGTCTAGACATCTGATTCTAATGCTGAATTTTCTCTCATGTTTAGTTTCTCTCTCTTGCCTAGGCATTTTCTGTTAATTAGCTTTGTGCTACCACTTTTATTTGACTCTTGGCTCAACTTATTCTAGATATTTAGGATTGTCTGTTTGCTCAAACCAGGGCTAAGAACCCAGTAATGGGGTGCATGCCAGTGTCCAAGGCCATGGAGAGAGTGGCAGTAATGGCAACTACTTGCCTCTCTTTTTTATTATTTTTATTTTTCGTGTATTTTCTGTTCTGGCCAGCAGATGGCACTCTTTGGAAGACCACTCAGCTCAGATCCCAGATCCTAGGGGGAATGTATTCAGTGTTGCTCTTCTGGTGGGTGGGCAGTGCAGAAGCAATAACCTAAGGGCTTGCCAAGGCTCACAGAGAAACTTTCACAAAGACAGTTCTCCACCCTTGGCCAGCCACA
>PVKH010015904.1:0-15925 GCA_004027955.1 Chaetophractus vellerosus
TGATGAGTACTAGAAGAACCATAAATTACATACACACTACAAAATTTTCTTTCACATTAGTAAGTACACCAATTGTCTTGTATCCATATTTGAACTCTTCCACCAAGTGCATCAAAAAAATCCTTGTAAAATATCTGTCTCAATAGAGAAAAAGAAATCCCATGTTTTGTTCATGTGGAAAGACAGGTGGTCCTCTGGAAAGGGCTTACTTCTGTGTGCCCAAGATGTGAATGGGCTTCCTTTATGATAAACGAATTGCCCAAAAAACTTGTTAAGAGGCTGAGTCCTAAGGTAGATCAAGTGCTCACAACCCTCACAAGAAGGATACTATACAGTGGGGCCTGTTCTCTGCTTGATGAATGCAAGTTCTGTTATAGATAATGGGAATTGCATGCACATTTTCAGGAAGCACTATGCTGTGTGAACTGCAAAAGAGAAGAAAATAGGCAAGAAATTTAAAAGAAAGAAGGAAAGGCGGAAGGAAAACGATGGGATATAAAGAAAGCCCAAACATGTTGCTTCCGTACTCCTATGGTGATAATAGAAACTGTGGATGCTGAAAATGAAAGCATGCACTTTTTAAAGAACCTACACATGGCTACATGTCCCCCCACCTATACGTAAACCCAGATTCAATAGCATATATGGCAACTGGTACTTTAGTTATTCATTTGCTTCCATAAAACAGTAGGTATGTTGCGTGGGAGTGTGACTTTATTTTTCTCTTTTTCGTTGTTTATTTTTAATGATTTAAAAATATTATAATTATAAATTCTGGAATTAATGTAACTGTATAAATATGAACTGTTTTTGCCTACATGATGATATAAAATACAGGCTATGGTAAGCATTTATAAGTCAAAATATCCTTCAAATAAGAGCATTAGTCATAGACAGCATCAGAATATTTTTTAAGTTATAATTTAAGGCAATGGTTGATATTAGAATACAGATTAGTTCCTGTTAAAACAGGTAACATCAAAAACTCAAATTTGGATGGTGCATCTTTAAAGTGTATACAATTTTTGAGAATGTGTAAATATTTTGAATTCTTGCCACATAGCTAAGTATGAATTCTTAGCATGGGTCAAATCTTGCAAAGAAATCTTGGCCCAAAACAAAACAAAAACAAAAACAAAACAAAACAGAAGATTGTGAGTCAGTCCCATAAAAGGCAATAAATAGACTGCAAATAGAAATTGTTTCATTTCCAAATCAATTCACTTTGGCACACTGCATGTTAATAAGATGTCTTTTCTATGAAGCTAAAAGAATAGCTTTCACTGTAAATCCTGAATAGACCCCTACTAATGATTAACATTTACTACATGATAGTTATTAATCATAATAGAGATAGATATGGTTTCTGCAATATAATTTAATCAAATGTCATAAGAATTTTCTAGTTTTTTTTTTTAACTGACCAACATCCAATTATCCCTGTGTGTGGTTTCTGCACACAAAGGGAAGATAGTTTTTCTCTCACATTGTCACCGTGACCCCTGGAGCTGTAAGACATGTAAAGATCACAGGCACTACTTAGATTTGCCTGGGCAATTAACAATAATGGAACTTTTCTAGCCCCACTGAATGGATTTTCCAACATTTTCATAATAAAGTTGGTAAGGATAATTATAATGATGACATTTATTAAGAACCTACTCTGATAGATCTCTGTTCCTTCTCACAAAATATTGCTATATACTCACAACAAAATGCCTATTACAGATGAGGAAACTGTGGCTCAGGAAAGCTAAATAACTTTCCTAAGGTTGCACAGCTAGAAAATCACTGAATGACTGAGTCCAAGTGTCTATGACCCTAAAACTTATGTGTTTCTCCATTTACCATGCTGTCTAGCCTTTTGTGAGTTTATGCTGATCTTATAACCAAGAATTGACTGATTCTATTAGAGGTGGTCAAACAAAATTTTAATATGCCTCAAAAATAGTTTTTTATGTAAAAAGAAAAAAATACTATTTCTCATATAATTTATTTTGTAATATAACTTCTTGATTCTAATATAGTCCTATGTGACTATGAAAATCACATTATATATCATTTGCTTTGTTATAATTTAAAATGTAATATAAAGTAACAATTAAAATTTTATTGCAGATGAAAATTCCTTTAAAATACATATGGCACCAAATATATATGTGTAGTGTGATACAGAATGCTTCAGCATATATTAATTTCTGGGATTAGAGGGTATCTGTTAAATTAGGACATCAAAGTGTTTGGTTATTTTTTTTTATCTCAGCCATTGTCAAAATCCATAACCAGAAATGAGCAAAGTGCCAATATTACTAAGGTTCTAAGACATCCATTTCCTAACCAAATGTTCCATATATTAGAGTTTCCTACCAGTGCATAAATATTAGTAGTTTTTGCTAGCAGATGAATGCTAGGTTCTTAAAGTTTTTTTTTTTCCTTGAAGATTTTGAAATAGAAAAGAAAACTTCCTGCTGTTTGACTCAAATTGAGTTTCCAGATGTCCAAGGTCAAAGGTTGGAAATAAAAGTATCAAGTTTTGGTCTACTCTAACCAGACAGCCGGCCCAAATGTATGTGCTTTCCCAGAGGGTGTCCTTTTGTAGTTTTATTTTTATTCTTGCCTCTCCTGGTAAGCAGTCCATATCCACTCTGCTGAATTAGGTCATTCTAATTCCACCTTGTAAGTGGTCAAGTCTATTGTATTTACTTTTTGCAATTGACTGCATTATGGACACTTAGAATATTTGTTATAAATGCATAACTTTGGAAAGCTGCTAATTCTCTTCTTCCTGAGGTTGATGCGTCAGGTTTTATTTGGTAATATTTGATTTTTTTTTTCCTTTGGCAATGACTAGTATGAGATGAGAGATGGTGGGGGAGGGGACTAATCGGAAATAATGAGAGACATCATGAACTTGATTGTTTGGATTTTTTTGAGTTCTGCTGACTGGTTGACCTTTTATGGTTGCTTTAAATTTTCAAAATAATCTTTTTGCTGCCCATATTTATCCAGTAAATATTCTGAAAATTGAAATTTTGCTAGAAAATATGTGAAAGGTTTCATTTGATAGGCTTGAAACTGAATAACCATCTTAGCAAAAATAAACCTACAGCAACATCCATTACGTTTATTTGTTCTTTATGAAATATACTAAATAGTTTAATATGTTACAGTTAGTAGAGCAACAAATACGCAGTAATCATCTTTTAGAGCAGAGCCTATCACAGGGCACAACCAAAGATAGTTGGTCCCTTCACTTCCAATATGTTTAAGTATTATTATATGAGTTCTTTTTTTCTATCAGTTTTTCTGATTCTTTGGGCCTTTTCTGTGTGTTTTAAAACTACCAGACATCTCACAAAAAAGTTTGTAAAGGTGTCTATCTAACTAAAGCCTCATAGCTCCATGGTGAGGAAGCCACAGAAAGCAGTGAGGAAACACAGAAAAGACTGAAAGTGAGGAAGAGAAAAGCTATGAGAGTGATGAAAGGAAAGTACCAAAATTAATCAATGGTCTATAGTCAATGTGGAAGCACATAACATAGGCAATAATGAATAACAACTGTAAGCACCTCGATGAACTTGGGCTATGTTCTCAAAACCTCAGAACTTCCATTCCAACCCATACAAATATGTCCATGTCTGAAAGGAGAGTTTCCCTTTCAATACCTGTGTTTGTTCCTAAGACTGCTCTAACAAAGGACCACTGGCTAATTGACTTAAACCACAGAAATTTACAACTCACAGTTCTGGCGGCTGAAAGTCTGAAATCAAGGTGTTAGCAGGGCCATACTCCTTAAAGGAGAGCATCTAATCCAAGCCTTCCTCCCAGCTTCTGGTGGTTTTCTAACAACCCATGACATTCCCTGGCTTGTGGTTGCATAACTCATCTCTGCCTCTGTCACATAGTCATCTCACTCTGTCTCTGTCTAGAATTCCTGTTCTTATAGGGATACCAGTCATATTGGGTTAGGGCTCACCTTAATCCAGTTTGGCCTTATCAGAACTAATAACATCTTCAAAGATCCTATTTCCAAATAGGATCATGTTTATGGACTGGGTTTAGGATTTGAACATTTGGGGAGGGGGGGTGACACAATTTAACCCATAAAATGATCATTGGGGATTTAGAGGACAAACTTCTGACAAGATCTGTTCATACCTTTCAAATCCTGTATTTAAGCACAGACAATTGGGAAAAAAAGTCACAGAGAATAATGCAGGAAAAAGGGTGGGAAAATTTATAACAAGCAATTCCAATAAAAAATAAACGTGATAAAGCAATATTATCTATTAGACAAAATAGAATTTAAGTGGATAATCATTAACAATGCCAAAATGGAACAATCTATACTGATAAAGAAAACAATTTGCAAGAAGATATAATAATTTTGAACTTTTAAGTTCCCAATAGCAAGTTTAATTATATAAGGCAAATCTGGCAGATTAAAATGAGATTTATCAAATACACACTCAAAGGAAGATTTTAACATTGTTCTCAGAAATTGAGAAAAACAAAAGCACATGCAAATTATAAAAGATTTAGATTTGAACATCAGTATTGAATTTGATATAATGTATATTTTACCACCCTCCATTTCTCAAATAGAAAATGCACATTCCTATCAAACACACAGGGAACATTGAAAAAATCAAACACCTTTTAGGCCACATAAGAATTCTCAAAAATCTCCAAAGAATATCTACTATATAGCACACACTGACTACAATGCAATAAAATAAGCAATAAAAAATAAAACTATAGTCAAGCCTTCCCCTCCTTTATCTTTGGAAACCTAAGAAACCCCTAAACCACTTGAAGATAAATATGTTTACATATAGAAACCATAAAAAATATAACAGAAGAAATCCAGTTAAAACAAAAGGGAAAAAGGGGGGGAAAGAATAGAAGTTAAAAAGACACAACAATAAGAAATGCTCCAAAAAAAGGAAAGTAGGTTTCTTGAAAAAAAAAATTAAATATATGAGGTCAATCAAGAAGATAACATCAAAGGCACATAAAAAATATTTGGAACAAATAAGGATATAAAATGAGATAGTGGAGATTTCAAAAAAATCTTTAAGACATGAGGTGAATAATTTAATGGATATCAGGTGGAAATGTAGATGCTATGGGCAATTTCATAATTCTATGAAGTTGAATAAACAAGGTTGAATAAAGAAATAAAGCCAGAATATATCAACAGCCGTTAAATAATTTAATTAGCAGTTTTAATCTACTCCAGGTAGAAGGTGCATTGGTCAGACAAGTTTTATGGACTTCATAAGAGAGATTCTCTCTCCAATCAAATTTTGTAATAGAAATATTTAATGGAGGTAAATAAAAAGTAAGGTGACTAGTTCAATGCCTGAAAGATAGTTTCTCTGTTCTTTTTTTTTGCTCTTCTCAAACTGTCCCGCCATTAATTTAATTCAGTTCCTAATCATTTGGTAAGTGGGAAGCCTCCTCTCTGCTGACTTTACTATCTGCAGTCATGTCTACTGTCCACCTTCTTTCTGTCCATCCCCCTCACTGTCTCCATAAAGATAAAATTGTCCAAGGAATGATTTAAGGCCCATTTAGAAATTGGAGGTCCAAAATAAAGTCCAAAATACTAAAACTGTCAACTTAATGACTGATAAAGATAAGCAGTTATAACACACCACTTCTTGAAACCTGATTGGATGAATCTTAAGCATCCAGACTAGTCTAAATCTCCTATATCTTTGGATGTACTTGCTTATACAGTGTTTCCACTTTTCAGAATATCAACGAGGGTAGATAAAATAGATTAACATGCCTATTATTACTACTTCCTTGTGAGATTTCCATACCAATTCACCTCCTCACTCAAATATTTAACCTGAGAAAAAAAATTATTCATTTTAATTACCACTTAGTATTTCAGTCAAACATTCACTAAGGTAAAACCTCCTTTTGTTTGTTTTCCCCAAACGTCTATTAATCCACTTATAAGCCATATTATGTTTAGAAATTTCCTTTTACATGAACTTGCCCCATTTGGCAGTATTGCTCCTCCACTACCACTCCATAGCTGCCCCCAGCAAGATTCTCCTTGATCTTTGTAGCCATCATTATCATCTCACTCAACCTAGTTAGGTTGTTCTGTGAGAAGCAATGGTTCTTCTTCAAGGACTCCAGTGTCCTCCTAAAGGTAGGACCATGGCTCACTTGGGCAAAATTTCTCAGAAGGAAGAAAAGATATTAAGATATATCATATATGCTGGATCTCAACCCCATCAGATATCACCTAAACTCTAACGCAGTATTTCTCATGGCTTAACCTTCATTAACTTTGTGAGCTATAGTTAAGATGAATATTCGTATTTTTAAATCATATAATATTAGATGATTTAGGAATTTGAAAGTTACTAAATTAATCCAACTTTGTTTGTGTGCAGCTACAATCCCCTTTTGGACAAACCATATAAACAGTAGAAATATTTCCTAGATAAGAGAACTCTGGTGTGAAGAAATATTAAACATTGCTGGATAATGTTTTAAAAAACCCTCAGGCCACCAGCAGGCTTAAAATGGGCTACTGGCTCATCTTTGCTTTCAAAGTCCTGCAGTGACTTTACATATATTTTTCTGGTAATTTAGATACCATTGAGCTGCAGATGCCACGGTGAAAACCTTTAATACTCTTGGAGAAAAATAACAGTTTGATACATTAGAAAAGGCTTTTTTCTCTTACTTTCCCTACACAATAAATCTAAAAAATTAATCTCAGCGTTTTGCTAAAATCTCTACATGGAAGTTTCGGGGTTTGTTTCTGGAATCAAAATGCAAAATGATCTGAAATACTTTAAAAGTATTCAATTTTTCAAAGTGTTTCTAACATGACACAATTTAAACTTCAAAGAAATGGTGATTTATTCAGTAAAACAAGTTGTGTGCTTTTGAACGGTGGCTCAAAAGTCTTTTGCTGGTCCATGATTTCCCTTAAATAATTGACTATCTTATCTCAATTTGGGGGCTTGAGTAAATTTTTTCCAATTTTTCATATTTAGTCACTTCAGTTTTAATACTGTATTTATTAAAAGGTGACTAAAAGATTTTCTTTACAAATTGTCAATATATCAACACTGATCTATGATATGTAAAAGAGTTGTCTTTTGAAGTGGAGATAATAGCCACAGTTTTACTGAAAATCTGCAGCAGTTTGAAAGAAATATCTGAAACAATTTGCTAAATGGAAACTTTAAGAGAAAAGTAAAACCAGCTATGAGAGCATGTCTTTTTTTCAAGTATTAAAATATTTTACTATATATTTTTACTATATATTTACTGTGGTTTAAATCCATTTTTTAAATTTATTAGCCCCAAATGATGATAATTTTCTTCTCCAGTATCATTAAAATATTTACCAAGCCTTTGCTTATGCAAGGCAACTACTAATACTAGACACAGCAAGTTGGAAAGATAATTCCTGAACACATAGAATTAATTATATGAAAGAATTATAAATAATATAACCATAATAAGTAATAATTTCCTCTATTATAAATAATAATTAAATGTATTAAACAAATGTGCAGGAACTGTTCTTTGTATTTAACCATTCAATGCACAAACAATCCTATGAGATATGTGCTATTACATATAACATCTCGTTTTTCAGAAAAGGAAACTGAGTCACAGGGAAGTTAATTTATTTGAGTCATACAGCTAGTGAGTGACACACTGAGGCTCCAAACTCAGAACCCTTGATCTTAACCATTATGGTATACAACCATCAAAGAATTAAAATACCTTGATCAAGTGCCATTGATATTAAGCATTAGCTTTAAAGCGATCACCCAGGATTGGTGTACGTGGAGAAATACATGAACAGATATTGGTAGCAGTAAACAAGACAAGAGGAGGGATAATCCTAAGTTTTTTACTTGCAAAAAATGCATGAGAATCTGGGGGATAAAACAAAAATTATTATATTTTGGAATCAAGAACTTCTAAAATCATACAAAAAAATGCATTTCTTTAAAATTGACAGTGATCTTGGCCCAGATTGCCACCTATTTAAAATATATCCTTTGTGCTTAATTTATACCAAATATATTATATATATTTCCACCTGTCAGGAAGGCTTCTAATATTTCTAAATTGAGCCATTATTTCATTTCTTTAAGAACAATTTTTAAAAATTATATTATTTTTTTCTACTATTATATGAATAATAACAGCATCAAACTCTTGCAGAACATTAATGGAATAAAAATAAAATTGAGTTGCTAGCCAGACAAAGGGCTTTTATAAATTAGTCACTATCATGCAAAGAAGATCAGAAAGCAATTTTTGGAAGAACAAAATTGCCCTCTTTCCTATCGTGTGACTCAGATTCTGAGCTATAAATAAAACAGAGAGAGAGAGAGAGAGTATGAGAGAGATGGTAGTACCTGACAATGGTATCAGCTATGAATTCTGAGCTAAACTAATAATCAATTGATTGGGAGTCTATATGATTTTAAACATTTTAAAAAATATTTCCATGTTTTAGTCAAATTCATTACTCAGTTTGACATAACCACTATATTATATTTCTCTCTCTCTCTGTGTATATATATGTGTGTGTCTGTATGTGCAGCCAATTACTTTGGAGTTATAGTTTGCCTGTGTTTAATATAAATTAACTACAAATTATTTATGGGCATAGGAGGAAGAGAAATAAGTGACAGATATGCATGTACATAATAATAGGAGAATTCCAGGACACCAAAGAATTATTCTTGGATGATAAGTAAATTAAAGACATTTTATTTGTTCTCTCTATGATGGACTTACCAACTTACTCTCTCTTCTAATTCCATCTACACCTAACCCCAGATACTTTTCTAGGACAGAAAATTTAGAGTTATCAAGTCTTTTTTAATTTTTTTAATTTTTTGAGGTACCAGGGGCTGGAGATAGAACCTGGGACCTCTTATGTGGGAAGCTGGTGCTCAAACATTGAACCACATCAGCTTCCCTGAGTTAGTTTTTCTGTTTGTTTTGCTTGTTGTTTGTTTTTTCAGGGGACACGGCAAACCGAACCCAGGACGTCCCATGTGGGAGGTGGGCGCTCAACTGCTTGAGCCACTTCAGCTCCAAGTCTTTTTAATATATATTCTTGTTAAACAATTTTTAAAATATAACAAAGAAGCTTAAGAATTTGTAGTCATATTATGATAATGCTTGGATATTTTGCATAAAACGTATATCCAAATATTAAAAGCTAGAGCAAAAGAACAATTAAATGTGGGTTTTTAGCATACACAATAATAGAGCCGACTGCTCATTAGCTCTAGTAATAGGATCTGCTAGAGCATGGATAATTGCAACAAACTTTCTCTGAAAACCTGATATTTCTAGTCTTCCTACTTATTGAGGTTAAAGACAGTGGTAAATTGATTTATTTATGATCTCTGCTTGCTTTCTTTTTTTTTCCTACTCAGAAATATTAAGATGCCATGAAATTTCCTCATGTTCATATGTTTGCCATGCAGCCTTTACTTTCTCTTTGTTTATAGATCTGCATATTCTTCTAAAAATTCTACAATGGCTCAGAATTAGTTTTTGCCTACTGAACGGCAGCGGGGGAGGTGATTGAAATAAATCCTAAACGTACCCAGTTCTAATTACAACTGGAATGGCCTTCACTATTTAGCCTCTCTTTCCTGCCACTTCCTTAATCCTTGTCACCAATGAAACTACAATCACAACAACTTTTTTGTGATTTTTTTCCTTGAATCTAAAGCAGATAATTTCAAAATGGTCTTTTTTTTTTAGTTATTTTTTTATTTTTAAAGAAGCTTTAGATTGCATAAATGTTACATTAAAAATATAGGGGATTCTCATATACCCCATCACTCCCCCTTCAAAATGGTCTTTAAAAAATAGCGTTCTTGGTTTGATCTTTTATTGTAGAATAACTTTATTTATGTTTGCAACTTCACCAATGGCTCCTTCCCTAATGACCAGCTGCAAGTCTATTTTCACCAGATGGGGATGTTGCATCAGGAAAGAGGGCTCATGGGGAGTAAAACAAGGATTCTTTTGCAATAGGAAAGTACAGAGGTCAAAAGCTACCTGTGTTTTCAACATTTGAGCATGAAATAAGAGACTTTTAAAAATATTTTGAAGACATTTAATTATGGCACTAAACCAGATGATTAATGTTAGATCTTTGCAGATTGGACTACATTTTTTGTTTTGTTTTTTTCAAATACCGAAGTATTTTGATATTAACTGCCTTTTTCCCATCCAGGTAAAGCATTTATAAACATCTAAAGAATTGGTATTGTAAGGAGGGTGGGATGCCTTGTATTTCTGTTCTTGAATTGATTGAGATAGAATTATAAGTGAGTAGTATTTTCCCATTTCGTAGTTTGTTTTCATTCCATTTTATTTTATTTTATATTTTGTCCTTAGAGAGGATACTGCATTCTTAAAATCTCTAAGTGGATGACTATTCTTAAATATCTGTAGTAATTACTGATACAGTTTGATCTATATAGCATTTTTAGGTTCTACTATTTTGTCAATTTCTTTTTTTGAAGAAAAATGGACGTGGTTGACAAATGCTCATCAACATTTCAAATATGTGTTGCTAGGTTTTATAACATGCTTTATTTTGTGTGTCTCTGAGGTATGACCTGTGAGTATTTGGGGCTTATAGAGAAACAAGGTTTTGGATGACCCGCCATTTAAGGAATTCTTTGAGATGATTAGATGAAAAATGCCTGTGAACGAGAACATGCAAATATACACACACAAAAAAGAGCAATTTTTCACCTAATTCACTCCCTATTTTGTTTCAAGTGAACAAAAAAATTTGTGGGATACAAGATCCATTTATTAGGTGTAAATGAGCTAAAGATGTGATAAATCTTTATCATTTCATTTTGAAAACTAAAGAACAAAGGAAATTCTTCAAATATAACTCCAATGCCTTACTTTTCAAGTGGCTTTGACACACATCACACCTATCATGTCATGAGTGAGTGAGGGAAATCAAAATAATAGCCAAAAAAAAGAGGAAAAGGAGGAGAAGGGAAAGGAGTACAATGAGGAGGGAAAGAAAAGGAAAATGTCATAAACCCTCCAACCCTACCTCCCCTCATCTAGAGCAATTACTTCCAGGAATTTAAAGGCAACTATTCCACCATCTTCCATACAATTCTCAATATTAAATTAAATATTTGAAAAAATTTAACATTTGACAATTTCAATTTGACAAAAATATGTATTTCCAGCTCTGTGGGTTGTGTTTCTTCTCCCAGTTATCCCACTTGACTTCCCCTAAAAGGGTCTTCATGAAAACCAGGAGAGACTTAAAGAATATGGCACATGTGGGTGAGTATTTGGGTGGAGAGGGAAGGAGATTGGAGGAAAAGTTACTGTTAACTCTAGTGGTAACCACTCACTGCAAAATTCATAAGGGCTTATTATGCGCTAGCAATTGTGCTAAGCACTTCACATAAATTATCAACTTAATTCTCAGAATAATCCCATATATTAATATTGCTATTGGACCCGTTTGTGGAAAGAGGACACAGAAGCTTCTATTACCTAAGTAGTAGGGCACATAGCTAGTGAGGGACAGACTCAGGATTGGAATCAGACAGCATGCATTCTGTTATACAATACCTAATTTGGGCACATTCCAGAATCCTAGAGTATGAGAGGTTTGTAAAAAATAGTTTATGATCTACAGTATATGTGACTCCAACAATACCTGGGATGTTTTGTTTTAAAACTGGATTGAACATGCATCACGCAAAGGATCTTAGGGAGATTGACCTGGCAGAAGGTTGAAGACTGGCATAAGGAGAGTTTAGAGATGAGAGATGCTGTCTCATCAAAGGTTGGCTGCTGGCGATCCTGGAATCCTGCCACATGGCAAGGCACAATGGCAGTTGATCTTTGCCAAGGTCTCTGCCTTTCCCTCCGGGCTCACTTTCTCCCCGAGTTCAGCTGTGGGTGATCAGGCATATGGCTTGTCTCTCCCCTCTTCTCCAGAGCTCATCCCTTCGGCCATTCAGGGGCCTCTTTTTGTGCCTCTGTGCTCCATGCTTGGCTGATTCCAGCCTCCCAGCGTTTCTCTGTCTCTTCTATTTTTCTCTGTCTGTCCTTGCTTTCAGTCCTCTGTTTATAAAGCACTCCAGCAAGAGGGCCAAGACACATCCTGGGTCACACCTCACAGAAGCAATCCAATCAAAGGTCCCCAACTGAATCCAACCCAATCAAAAAGATTCTACACCCACAGGAATGGACCAATTTAAGAACATTATTTTCTTTCCACAAAAGACTCAAACCATCAAAACCTCTTTAGCATTTCAGTGCTAGTAATTATTAAGGTATTTTTAAGTATATTTTATCCCACAGAAAATGTGCCAAGTCTCAGTTCCCAGTTTCTTTCCAACCAATTGTACACATTGTGGTATAGTAGATATAAAACAATCTAAAAAATGTGATATCGAGTTAATTTTGATTCCTGGAATCTGATGCTTTCTTGAAAAAAAAATGTATTTCCTTTCATGCATTTCTTTTGCTCACCTTTCACAGTCAAAATAATGAGGTATAAATAACCACAGATTTTTCCAAATTGAAAGCAGGGACAGAGTCCCAGAGTAAAATCAGGTCGTACCTAGGCCCAGGGAGTGAGGACTTGCACACAGTGATGGTGCACTATATTCCTTGGCCACTCCCATATGCATTTCATAAGGCAGGATTTAGTGATGAATGGTAACTCATGCATAACAAAACCAGTCTGTTCTTTTTTTTGGATAGCAAATAAAACCCAGAAAGTTCTTCCATATCACAACTATTTAGCATTTTTAGAAAGGCCTTTGATATTCATATTTCACATACCAAACACTAGTTTTATATAAAGCTCTGATCTCTAACATTTGAGGATGCATATCTAGTTGAATGGGAAAAAATTGAACCAACCTAAGAAGATGTGATGATTATAAATAGAGCAAAATATCATGTAAAATAAACCCTGAGTATCTCAGATTATTTCCTATTTTTTATTATTTCCATTATCCTGTTTTATAACATGTTAGAATGTTAATGATAAATATATGTGAACCTAGGGGCTGGCTGTAGCCCAGTGGATAGGGCGCCGGTATACCACATGGAAGGCCCCGGGTTCAGGTCCTGGGGACCTCTCTTAGCGGGCAGATGGACTTGAGAAGGGCAAGCCACCATGGGCGGGCAGAGCCACCGTGGGCAGGGAAAAAAGCTGCCACTGACAGGACAGGTCGCCTGCAAATGGAGCGCAGCCAACCACCCGCGAACTGAAGCAGAGCCGGCCATGTATGGAAGCAGAAGCCGCCCACAAGCGGGGCAAAGCCGCCTGCGCGGTGACCAGTCTCGGCGTATTGCCGCAACGGGGGGAGACAAAGCAGACAGAGAGGAACACAAGAATGGACACACAGCAAGGGCAAGCAGAAAGGGGGGGGCGGGGAATGTAATTAAAATATATATATATATATATGTGAACCTAAACTATTATGTTATTGCTATGGACAGAGTGCTGGGTGATATTTAAACAAAGAAAAAAGAATCAGCAAATAAGATAACTACTTTCCTGTTTACACAAATATTTGCTTACTAATTAAAAGGTTTGTAATTAATCAAGTCATTATTACTTAGAATTAGTTATAGTCTTTACATTCTCCCAAGGAATGACTTTCCTCAAGCATATTGGAACTTGGTATATTTTGCATTTCACATCAGTAATCCTGAACTCTTTTAATAAAAGTCTACTAATGTCTTTAATGAATATATGCCATCTCTCTCAAGCTAGAATATTTGTATCCTTAACCATCTTCATGTATGATGAGCATGTATTTTCTCTTGTTTAATTGGTGTCATTGTTATTACCGGTATTGGCATTTAATTGCTGTTTCACCAAAATGCAGCCAAAATAGATCTTGTATTAGTGTAGTTACTTCTAAGGGATTTAATGGGGAGTTGGCTATTGAGGTGGGCCTTGGAGGAAGTAAGCTAGAGGATTAAGATAGACTGTAGGAATGTTAAGCACAATGATATGGGGTTAATGACCATGTTTTTGGGGAAATGTTTCTCATGGATGTAATAGTGTTACAATATATTACAATATGTTGAATAGGATGAGGTTAAGTTGTTGTTGGAAGGGAATATAACATGACCTACTTTAATACCTGATTGGGGAAGTTATAGAAAGAAAAGTGTGTTCCAGTGGAAAACTGTAATATAGAGTGAAGATTAGGAGGGAGCGCTCATAACTATTTCTGAGTTCCATCTTGCCGTAGTTTTGCATTCACAGCATCCGAGGTAAATTTACTTGCTGTTTGAGGGCGATAAACCTATGGAAAAAGATATTCAAAGTTGCCAGGGTGCATAGCTATAGAAACAGTATAAGGTTCAGCACTGTGGAGTGGAAAGATGCTGTTTTGGGAATCAGGATTGGGGCCTTGACACAGGCCACTTAATTCCTCTGAAATCCAATGTCTAACTTTGTTAAATGAACGCAGTATGCTCAAACATTTCTTAGTTTATATTTTATTCCAGATTATAGATTTGACTATTCTGATATTTGGAGGAAATATTTAGAAATCTATGGCAGAAAGGGTATGTGGTGGGTTGAATTATGTTCTGTAACAAACACATGGTCTTAGTCTTAATCCACATCCTACAAAGGTGAATCCATCATCAACAGGACCTTTGGAAATTATTTTTAGTTAAGGCTTGGCCAACTGAAGCAGAGTGGATCTAAATCCAGATTCCTGGAGGCCTTATAAAGAGAAGGCCTCAGGGAGAAGCAGGGAGTCAGCAGAAACAAAGAAAGGAGAAGGCATCACCTTGTGACAGGAGTCAGAATGGCGCAAGTCAAAGAATCTCCAGGATCACTGGCAGCTGATATCTTGATTTTGGACTTCTTCTAGCCTCAAAACCATTGGCCAATAAATTTCCATTGTTTAAGCCAATCCACTGTGTAGCATTTGTGAAAACAGATATGATAGACTAGGACAGGGCACTTCCATTTTTCTAGAGTAAGACTTATATCCACTGTTATCTTGCTGAGAAATAGCTGAGCGTGCCAGGTGAAGCAACATGTGAGATATGTTCAGGGTAACCATTCTGATTTGCACTTCTTCAGGGGGTGCTATGGGCTATGCACCCCTGATGCTCATCTTAGGAGCAAGCACTAAGTTTATATTTTTATTGCAGGTCTGTGGCTTTTCTCTCTCCTGGGTTCATTGATTTCAACTTATGGAAGCTTCTCACTGTCTCTCCAGTTTTCTTCTGTGTCTGTGACTATTTATTTATCTATCTATTTATTTATTTATTAGGATTGAAACTGGGAACTCATACATGTGAAGCAGGTGCTAAACCCTGAGTTATACCTGCTCTCATGTCTGCATCTTTTTATTCCTCAATTTATAAAGGACTTTAGTAAGAAGGGATATGCTTTTCTGGAGCAATTTGATCAAATAGCACTTGACTGATCCAATCTAATCAAAAGGTTTACAATAGGTTCAATTTAAGAACATAATTTTCTGGGATCCACAAAAAACTCAAGCTAACACACATTCTATAGCCCATGTACCTTATGTGTTTATAAGTATCACAATACAGGCTTTCATGACCTTCATCTATCTTTGGAAATGTCAAGTAATCATGAATTGATTTGATAAATGGTGGGAAATACAAGATGGTTGAGATGTGGTTCATGACCTATAGATTAGAGCAACATTTCTCAAAGTGTGCCAGCAGCATCAGCATCCCCTGAGTACTTGTTAGAAATGCAAATTCTTGGGTCCCATACTATACCTACTGAATCAGAAATACTGGGGCAGAGCCCAGCAATCTGTATTTTAATAAGTCCTTTAGGTGATCCTGACACATGCTAAAGTTTCAGAACCACTGAATCAGT
>PVKH010015905.1:0-15922 GCA_004027955.1 Chaetophractus vellerosus
ATGAGTTATGTGAAAAAGAGCCCACAAATGCTGAAGTGCTGATTTCTCAACAGAAACAATGGAGGCAAAAAGGTAGTAGGACAAAATATATAAAGTGCTGAAAGAAAATAACTGCCAACTAAGAATTTCATATCTGGTAAAAGAGATTTTAAAAAACAAGGGTGAGATTAAGACATTCCCAGACAAAGCTGGGGAGTTCATCAACTCTAGATCTAATCTATAATCAATGATAAAGGGAATTATTTAGATTGAAATGAAAGGGAACTAGAAAGTGGATCAAAGAGACATAAAGTAGTAAAAATCTGTAACTGCAGTAACCATATGGGTAATTATAATGGTCAGTATTACGGTATTATTATGTTTTATTTTGTGGTATATAACTCCACTTTTTACTTTTTACAGGTATAAAATGAAAATACATAAAAAGTAATGATAAATCTATGGTTTGAGGCAGACAATTTATAAAGATATAATTTGTAACAAGTAAAACAAATAGTTAGGGGGATGGAAGGGCATAGGAACAGTATATGTATATTCTATTGAAGTTTAGTGGCATAAAATGAAACATGTTTGTTATAGATTTATGATGTTAAATTTAATCCCCAGTGTAACCACAAAGAAAATACATGGAAATTAGAAAGGAATCAAAATTGTTCACTACAAAAAATGGAAAAACAAACATGAAAGTAGTTATTAATTGGAGAATCGAGGGACAAAAATAGTATAAGACTTACAGAGACCAAATGAAAAATGACAGAAGAAAGTTGAGGATTAACACTAATTATTTTAAATGTAAATGGATTAAACAGTCCAGTCAAAAGGCAGAGAATGGCAGATTGTATTAAAAAGCGTGCACCAGCAATATGCTGTTTGCAAGAGACTAAATACAAAGACACCACTATGTTGAACGTAAAAGGATGAAAAATAGTAACCAAAAGAGAGCCAGGTAGCTAATAATGATGTCAGACAAAATAGGTTTTAAGTCAAAAACTGTTACAACAGGTGAATACAAGAAGAAGACATACTTACAGATATATAAGCACCTTATGGCAGAGCCCTGAAATATATGAAACAAATACTGACAGATTTGAAGAGAGAAATAAGTTTTACATTAGTAGTAGGAAAGTTCAATATACCACTTTCAAAAACGGATAGAGCATCTAGACAGAAGATCAATAAGGAAATAGAAGCTTTGAATATTATAAACCAATTAGACTAAACAGACATATATAGAACCCAACAGCATCAATACATATTCTTCTTTAGTGCACCTGGATCACTCTCCAGGACAGACCATATGTTAGGTCACAAAACAAGTCTCAATAAATTTAAAATTATGGAAATTACACAACAAATTTTCTCAATGAAATGAAGCTAGAAACCAATTACAGAGGGAGAACTGGAAAATCACAAATATGTGGAAATTAATCAATGTACACTTAGGCAATGGATCAAAGAAGAAATCACAAGGGAAGTTAAAAAATAGCTTTAGTAATACACTAGTATTCATCAATATGAAGAAGAAATCAAGAAAGAATTCCATTTGAAAAAGCAACTAAAAGAATTTAATATATAGTAATAAATTTAACCAAAGGTATAAAGGACTTGTACATGGAGAACTGCAAAGTGCTGCTAAAAATATCAAAAAAAAGGCCTAAATAAATGGAAGGAAATTCCATGTTCATGGCTTGGAAGAGTATATATTGTTAAGATGTCAATTCTACTCAAATTAATTTACAGATTCAACAAAATTCTAAGCAAAATTCCAACAGCATCTTTTGTTTAAATGGAGAAGCTAATCAACAAATATATATGGAAGGGTAAAGGTTCACATATAGCCAAAAAACATCTTGAAAAAGAAGAATGATGTTGAAGTACTCACACTTCTCAATTTTAAAATCTATCACAAAGCTACAGCAATCAAAACAGCATGGTATTGAGAGAAGGACAAATATATAGGCCAATAAAATAGAATTCCAGGAATGGGTTGGCTTTCACAATGGGAATGTATTAGGTTAAAAGTTCTGAGGCTGTGAAAATGTCCAAATCAAGGCATCATCAGAGATACTGTCTCACTAAAGAACAGCTGTTGGCAACCCTGGACTCCTTCCATGTGGGAAGGCACAGTGGTGGCTCTGCCAGTTTCTGCCTTCTCCTCCAGGCTCACTTTCTCCCTGAGCTCAGCTGTGAGCAATTAAGCATATGACTCATCCCTGGCCTCTCCTCTGGGCTTTGTTTCTTTTGGCCTCTTGAGGGAATATTTCTGTGACTCTGTGCTCTACTGATTCCAGCCTCTGGCCTCGAGGACCTCTCTCTCAGCCTCTTGGGGTTTCTGTGTCTCTGCTGCTTTTTCTCCCTGTGTCTCTGCATGTTTCTCCCATTTATAAGGAACTCCAGTAAGCAGACCAAGGCCCTCCCCGGGTCACACCTCACTGAAGCAATCCAATCAAAGGCCCCACCACTGAATCCAATCCAATCACAGGGTCCCACACCCATAGGAATGGATTAACATTAAAAAAATGATCATTTCTGGTATCCTCAAAAAGCTTCCAACAGTCACACTCCATTTATATGTGTTTCTTTATAAAACCACACAGAGGAGAGAAAATAAAAAGTTGTGGATCTCAGAGAAAAGTGAGAAGAGATTGAGTGGATTGATATGGAAATATGGGTGATCCATTTTAATAAGGATCCACAATATTTGAAAGCAAACTTCTGATTACTCAGAGATTAACAACTAAGGTAACATCTCACAGAAACTAGAAAACCCAGTTAGAAGACAATACCAATAGCTTCCAGCCATTGGGAGTTGGAAAGTATGGCAAGGATGGGGTATTCCTGACTCTTTCTCATCCATTTCCATTACCCATAAGGGATAAATGGAACTGCTCATGTCACCATAAGGTGATATTTAAAGAATCTCAATGTTAATATGTAATCTGTAGTTGTAAATTATATATTTACATACACTCACATCCATATTTTAAATCACTAGCTCTCACCCTCAGTTGAGTGCTTGAACCATTGTCATAATATATTTCTCCAGATTTCTAAATTTAGAGTTGATGTTAAACAAAGAAGAATATTCCATAAAACTGACTTTTATTCCTATAGAAAATTTTTATAAATAGCGAAAAGTGTAGGCATGATGGAATTTAATGACATAATTTATTTGAAAGACAAATAATACAAATTTGTAATTACTATATGGATACAACTATCTCTATATTTTACTAAAACCACAGAAGAGGGGAGAATAGTAAAAATGAAAAATGAAAACAGCTGATGCTTTAGGGTGAATAATATCTTTATTTCCTTTATTTTTTTTATAATGCCATCTGTGGAAGAAACAGAAGTTCAGAATGACTGAAATAATAGCCTTTGATTAAGTGCCTGAAGAACATTTCAAAGGCAAAAACCTAAAATTCCAAAACAAAAAGAAACAATACACATTCAGGAAAAATGCATCTGAGACCAAATCTGTAATGGTGAAAAATGTCATGCAGGACTTAAGCTACACTAGTCTTTCAAAGATGATTTTCTAAATTCAAAACTTGAATCTGTTCTCCTAGAGCTGACTTAGACCCTGCCCTTAGTGTGTAGAGGATTGTGGATAATGCAGTGAGGCCATCACATTGGCATGTAAATATAGATGCTAAAAGGTAAATCTCTATCAGAGCTTCTCCAACTTCCTCGCAGTAGATGGACATGAAGCAGAACACACCAAAGCAACTTGTTAAAGATGTAGCAGGCCGGATTTGGCATGCACTAGTTCATTTTAGAATGAAGTTTAAGGAGTAGATGGTGCTAAGCTAATTTAAGTATGATTTAGGGGGTAGTAACCAGTGGAATGGCCTTCCTATTTTTTCCATTAGCCAGTGTGCAATTTGTACCTGGTACCATTCTCTCAATGATAAGTTCAGAGGTTTACACAACCCCAATATTCACTCAATATGACCATAAGCCACAGATCAGGTAACCTCGATAGATTTGTAAAAGTGTAGCTTCTTTGTACAGGCAAAGGCAAGAGGAGGCTGGAGAGAGGAGGCCAGGGGAGAATAAAACATATGGAAATTGGTATCAGGGTATCTCAATTCATCAGCAGGTAGCAGCTGAACATAAACATTTGGCCAAGATCTTATATGAGGGGTAAAGAATGACATCCAAAAGCTGATAGGCCAAGAAAGCAGAAAATGTGTATACCAAATGATCAGGTCAGTATGAAGACAATATTCAAGATAAAATTTAAGCTGATTGTGACATTTATTTTTATAGAGAGTCCCTGATTCCACCTGGACAGTTTTACTTCTGATCATATTAAAAAAGACTTGCTCTAATTTAAATGTTCCAAATATTTAATCAAAAACTTGTTAATTTCTTATCTATATTTGAAATCCTTGATCATTCTCTTGATATTTAACTGTACATGCCTTCCTGTAATACAGGTCACCATTGATATCCTATGTTCTAAAATTTTACAATTTTGCTCTTGCCAAAGTGTGAACTTGCATGTTAGTCCTATAAGGCTTCACCCAGAGGATCAACCAGCCTAATTTTGTAACCTACTCTTCCTTTCCCACATGGCTTGAGTGATTGCATGTCTGAGATTATTAAGAATGCCAGCATATGTGTATGACAGAACTATTTATCTCAGGCAGCTCTCTCCGAAACGCAATGATGTTATTATTAGAATTTTGCACAAAGTGTAAAATCAAGAACCATTTTCTAATAGTTACCCTTTATATTGTCATTTGACTTTTTAAAAATCTATTAAATGCATAACAAAAATGTCATATTAAAGCAACACAAGTTTTCAAGTTATAATACACCTTTGGCACCGGAGAAAAGTAAGTTCTTTATATCATTAAAATGTTCTTGTGCATTGGAAAAAAATAAATAAAAATATTTCTTTTTACTTGGATTCCTGTATTGTATTCATTAGATGGGCTTATCAATGTTCTTGTAAATCTATAAACTTCTCAAAGGTATGTCTGGTTTATATTTCTATGTACCTCAAAAATTACATAGCACTAAACTTGACTCTTGGAAGTAAACTTTCAAAATGCTATTGAAGCAACAAAGATGTCCCAAATTGGCTTCCGGGATAGCTAGTCCACAGAGACTGAATATGGTGTTTCTATTAAAGAGTTCTTTTTTCCACCTTCATCTTTTAAAGACAATCTCCTTGGCCAATAAGAACACCATGAGAGAAGGCAGATTCAAAATAATGTTGTGATGCTAGAAGTTTCTTTCCTAGTAAGTTAAGATGGGAATGTGGGTGGGAAAAAAGTCACAGGGAGTCAGAGGTGTGTGCTTTAAAAGACAATTTTTAACATATTCTTGAGGCTGGAATCAATTATTTTATAGATAAAACAGCTCTACCAACTTCAGATTTAGGTTCCACCAATTAATACAACTTGAGAAGTACTTAAACTTTCTGAATTTCATTTCCTCTTTTTCACAATGTTTATAATAAGTTTTAAAACTGTCTATTTTTAAGCACTCTTGTGATGGTCAGATGAGATTCATGTACATGTAGATGACCCATATCAAATGTTATAAAAATAAGTTAAAATAGTATGATTTTTTTCCTGAAAGAATGGATTAAAGGTTCTTCAGTCAGCCCTGTAGCTAGAGATACCGAGATGAGAGCAAAATGAATGATATGAACTAATGACCCAAAATAATGTGATAAACTAAGCAGAATTATGAACAAACTACTCTTGGAATGCTGAGAAAATGCGGCCTGGGAGAATCAGGAAGGCTTCAGAGGAAGCGAATTTTGAGTGCCAATGAAATATGCCCCTTCTGGGCTCAGGCTTTTAAGAAGCTCTCTGCCTCCTCAATGATCTCTTTTTCCTTGTCTGCTTGTTGAATATAGAGGACCCTAAGGACATAAGAATTGGCAGAACTATGAGTGGGACATTTGGATTACATCTGTGAGGAAAGCCTCCTACTAACAGGAATTTTAGGAGAACAAGATACAAAGTTTACGTAAAACACTAAAGCATTGTAGTTACTTGCAAAATCGGCTTGCATCTTTAAAAAAAAACTTGTTTACTACTAGTTTTATTTATTTCACTTTAGAACAACATGAGTTTCTTTTCCCCCTATTTTACTTTATTTGCCCAAGTGCTGCTTTGAAATTATGAGTACTGGAGAACAGTAAACATCTAAATCCTTTGGTTGTTACCAAATATAGGTAAAGCTCTGATGTCTTTGAGTTTTACTTGTCTCTCCATATATTTAAGAATTAAACTATCCTCTTTATTTTCATCTCTTTTCCTTATCATATTTGGAATACTTATTGGGATTATGCAGGCTTCAAAACGTGTCTTCACTCCCTGTCTTTGTGTTTATATTTGCGATATACTACAGGAAAAGAAATTTTGTCTTGCTGTCTGGTTGGTTGGTTTAGTCTTTCCCTAGTTCAGCCACACAATTAACCTCTACCTGTTTTACAAGTACATCCTCTTCAAATCCATCAATTAAGTCCTGCATGTGGGTAAAAGGAGTACATTTTGCAGGTAAATTCTTATGTTTTCAATTTATAGGACTTTTTATTAGTGTACTTTGCTTTGATTTCTGTGTTAACTTATACATTCTTCATATTTAAATATGTAAATTACATTCTTAAAGGCTAAAAAGTATCTAACGTTCCATACATAGATATTAACAATGTTTTGCTAACTCCTTAATTTACTGTACATTCTTACTGGGAAGTTTCTTCCAATTATTGGAATTGGCTGCAGGTGTGACTTTTCATTAACACACTGATCACCTAACACAAACATGCCTATATAAAATCATACATTCCTACTGCAACAAAGCAATTTTTACAAAGAATCACAAACCAGATGAAGCTTCTGGAATGCAAGAATTTTGTACTACTCTCTACATTTCAAGAATTCCTCCATCGTCATACTCTCATTGGTTCTTTCCCAACATATAGCTAATATGTTAAACTGAATTTTTTACTGCTAGGACAAGATTAGAGTGGGTACTCTTACACTGTATAGGAAAGGGCCCTGATCAGCTGGCTTCCTCAAAGGGGGCTCTCACCTTGATTATTCAGCCCCAGGAATGTCTATATGCATTTGAGCCTTGGGCTACTCTGGGGAAATGAGCAAGTGCTGGAAAAGATACTTTGGACAGGCAGGAAGAATCTTAGGTTGTACAATGTGGGTAGAAGCTGTTTCCATATTCTAGTCTTAAAGCATATCCTGCTCTCTTCCCCCAATATTCCCATATCTTTAAGCATAACAACTTTTTATTTCTCAAAATTGCAATTTAGACCTAGAGAAAAGGATTTTGATACAGACAGTGCATGGGTCATAAATGAAAATAACTTTCTAAAGTCCCCCGCCATGCATGAAACTTTACATTAACCTTAAGTTTCCTCAGAAACTTCAACGAAAGGTTTATCAATATCATATAAGCACATAAAAATCTAATTTGTTTTCATTAAAAAAATAAATCCTAAGAATAAATGAACAAGTGAATATAATGCTTGTATACAGTCTTTTGTATGCATAAATAAAATTAGAACAGATTTTAAAAGATTATTATGATTAACTTATATACTACAAATATGAACTTGTGTTTATATACTATTAGAAAAGCTGCTGTTTATTATTTACATCTTTACTATTATATTAATATAGTATATAGTAATTGTTATTGATTATATCATGGCTTAATTATATAATATATTAATGCAATATATTGATATGTTATATATTATATATTATGTATTAGTATATTACATATTAATCTGTATAACATATTAAAATATCTTATAAATACATAATGTTTATGATAAAATGCCTATGTGTTGGAGGTGGTATTGAGGAAAATGGATGGAAGCAGAGGGAAGTCACATATATTTAGCACTTGCTATGTAACCATATTGTTTTGGCATCAATACATATATCCTCTCATTTAATTTGCACAACACAAAAATGGTTATCATTATCCTTAAAATTCACAAAACATATGAGGAAAAATACCAGCAGGAGTGAAATCCAGGAAAAATCAGTATCAGACTCAAAAGGACCTAAGACATGACAAAGGAACAAGAGACCATAAAAATTGACTAGGTCAATAACAAAAAACAAAAACAAAACAAAAAAACAGAAAATAATGTGTTGGCAAGGATGCAGAAAAATTGGAATGCTTACACATTGTTGTGGGATTTTAATGTGATACAGCTACTATGGAAATCAGTTTGGCTCATCTTCAGAAAGTTAAACATAGAATTACCATATGACTCTACAATCCCACCTTTAGGTATATATCCAAAAGAACTGCAAGCAGGGACTGAACAGATATTTGTATACCTATGTTCACAGCGGCATTACTCACAATGGCCAAAAGGTAGAAGCAGCCAAGTGCCCATCAACACATGAATGGTTAAACAAAATATGGTAAATACACACAATGGGATATTATTCAGTTCTAAAAAGGAATGGAGTTCCAATACATGTGACAACATGGATGAACCCTGAAGACATAATGTTGAGTGAAACAAGCTAGAGACAAAAAGACAAATATTGAATGATCTTGTCATAGAGACAAATGGTAGATAACAGAATACCAGGGGCCAGGGTGTGAAGGGTATAGGAGAATTATTGCTGGTTTGATGTGATGAAAAAGCTTGGGTGATGAATGTTGGTGCTAGTAGCAAAATACTGTGAATGTAATTAATACCACTGAATTGTAAATTTAAAAGTGGTTAAAATGGGAAATTTTGAGTCGTATATATATTATTACAATATAAAACAAAAAGCCAAAAAAATTGACTATTCCAATTTGAAAGAAAAAGAGCCAACTAGAACTCCTAGACAGGAAAAATAGTAACTAAAATGATAGATTCAATGACTCAATTAAGCATAACAAGAGGCATTTCACAGAAGAGTAAACAGGGATGACCAGTAACAAATAAAAGATATTTGACCTCATTAGATAGCAGGGAAATGTAAATTCAACCCAATAAGTTACATTTAAAAAATCATCAGATTGGCATAATTCTACAAAGCCTGACAACATTAAGTTAAGGATATAGAATAATAAGTAACACTAAAACAGTGCTAAGAATGAATAACAATTTGGAAATTAATTTGATATTATCCAGGAATTTAGAACATGGGCACACATTATGACTCAGGAATTAAATACCTAGGTATATTTCCTAGAGGAGCTCATGCATGTCTGCACCAAGGAACATGAAGGAATGTTCATAGTAGCCTTGTTTGTAGTAGTCAAACACTAGAAACAATCCAACTGTTTGTCAATACTAGAATGGCCAATTAAATTGTGGTATATTTGTTTAATAATACACGTACCAATATGCATGAAATTAAAAAGCATGAATTTAGTTTATTCAGTGTTTTCATAAAATACATATAGAATTATTCTATTTATGTAAGATTCAATAGTATGATTATATATATATATATGTATGATTCAAAAACAGGTAAATACAAATAATATGTTACCTAGGGATGTGGGAGGGCTGCGTTAGTTAAAAACTCTAAAGCGGTGGTTCTCAACCAGGAGTGATTAAGTCCCTCCGGGAAAATGTGACAACATTTGGAGATATTTGGGGATGTCCCAGCTGGGGGCAGGGGTCGGATGTTGGGTTGCTACTGGTCAAGGGATGCTTGTAAACATCCAACAATGCACACAGCCCCCACAACTCTAATTATCCCACAATGTCAAGGGTACTGACACTGAGAACATTATCTAAAGAAAAGTGAAAGCATGATTAATGCATATTTCAGGAACACTTTTAAATAAGGAAAGGTGCAGTATTACTGATTTTTCCTTTTTTTTCCACCAATACTATCATTATTTGAAATTTTGGTATCTTTTTCATCATGTTTTTTTTTCATTCATTGTAATTATTTTAAAATATTGCATTAGAACATTTATCTTGATTACTGATATTTTTGGTGTCCCCTTAAATTTTGCACCTGAGACAGGTGCCCTACTCATCTGACTCTAGTCCCAGCCCCAGGGGAGGGGATGCAGGTAGAAGGTTACAACAAAAAAGGATATATGAAGCATCAAAGGTCTTGATATTCTATTTCTTAAGTTGCATTATAGGTATAGGTATAGGTATATTATTTTTCGTTAAACTGTTTATATACCTTATATACAGAATTTTGTGTGCATAATTAAAATGAGAATAACATTAATTATGATTAACATATTTTATGTACTATAAATATACATTTATATTTATTTATATACCCACTATTATAAAAATACTATCATTTACATATTGACTATTATAAACTATTATTAAGCATATCAACAATTATAAACGTTGTTGAGTTAATATTAAGAGGACACTAATATAAAGGCATATAACGATGTTGCTCCTTCAAAGCCACAGCTGTTATAAATGCTCATAAAATATATTCTAAACCTCAACTTTCTTATATCCATAATAGAGCTCCCTTGAATTTTTATGAAGAGGTTGGAATGATAAGGGAAATCTCACTCCAACTGTGTTTTATTAATTCCTAAATGCCGGAATACAATATTTGGACATGCAAACGTAACACTTCTCTCTCTTCCACCATTTCATTATCAAAATTGCCAACCACCTTGTTCAGTAGAGAGATGAAAGTCTCATTCATTACACTTCCGTTCTTCCACCAGGATGTTCACTCCAGTGATGGCTTTCAATTCCCCCCCCACCCCTGGATCAAAAAATGAAAATCCAGGACATGTTCATTATGTTGTTATATTTCCTGTAATGTTAAAGATCACATGATTTTAAAGTTACAATTGGGAATTCAACTCTTACAGTATAGCATAGCCTTTTTCCTTCTCATTTGCTTGACCTGCTTCCTATTTCTACTGAGTACTCAAATGGCATTGAGAGAGTTTTCAATCTTAAAACTAACTTTCCACCAGATTTTTCTTTGTTTTATTTTTTCAAATGCCAATACCAATTCTATCTGCTTTTGAAAATTTTCAAATAGTTTGAACATAAGTTATACTCTGGTACTGGCATATTCAGTGTTGTCATTGTATTTTTTTGTGTTCTTCCAGGTCAGCACACACATATTCACACACGTACACACGCACACATACATACCACAAAGATTGGCCTGAGACCAGAAAGCAAATGAGAAACCCAACTCAATCTCAAAATCCAAACTGCAAAGCAGGTTAATGAGATGTGTGTGAGCCTCCCAAAGCTGAATGCCTTAAACAGGGTGTGAACAGAAGGCAAGTGTATTTCTGTCAACTCTTCCTCAACAGAGTAGACATTGCAGATTGATCACAGCACTCTTTCCATTCAGGCATGAAAATAGCATTAAAATAATTCTCAAAATGTAAATATAAATAAATTTATATACATGGGATTAGATTAGCAGATATGGATGAACAGAGGGATCAAAAGTTAACCGCAGAGGGCTGGGGGGATTTTCATTTTGGAATACTAGCTATGTTCAAATAGTGATTGTGGTGATGAATGTATAACTGTGATTATACCAAAATTCACTGAATGTACACTTTGGATGGATTGTATGTTATATGAATATATCTCAATAAAATTGCTAAAAAAAATACTTCTTAAAAAGCACTGCAGTAGACCACCACCTATCCATCAGCGTTGGTGATTGAAATGAAACTTATTTACTTTCCTGGGCTAAGGAGAAAAATGGCAACTTCATTGAACTAAATATCCTAAGGCTCCCTGTCACAGCAAGTCAAATCATCCTGGTGGCCCTTAGGGAATAAATCAAACCACCTGCATTTATGAATGACCTATTACGTGCCCTGCTAGTGGGAGTGAGCCAACTCAGATCTAGATATAGAAAGATAAATACTGATGGTAGAAAAATACTGTGGTGAAGAAAGTAGAGCAGCTTAAAGAGCTTCCGTGGGGTTCTCCTGGGCCTCTGAATGTTAATTTGCAGAAATGGCTCCTGAACAGTGGTCAAGTGCTTTGCAAAGCTGATTCTTTCCACGGATGCTCACATTCTAAGGCTTATTACATGACCAAGTCATGACTCATAACCTTCATGGCTTTTTGGTTTGATTATTTTTATGTTTTGTTAATGTAACATATTTAGTGACTGAGGTGCAACAGCTTTTAAGTAGCTTTGATAGTACCAAGAACTATAATTTTTTTTTCTCATTTAAAGTAGGAAAACTGAGAGAGCTAACACTTCTGAAATCAGCATTTTCATATTTCTGTACATGCTTCTTTATGTATAGGGCCTTTGTAAAAGCAGGCTTTTAAAAATAGTAGCTGTCTAACAGAGACCAAAACCAAGTAAGCAATAAAAAACAGGCAAACATAGCCACCTAAATACTAAATTTTGCTTACTCTGCACCTGCCTGTCTTACCTGAAACTACTGTTCTCTTAACCTTCACTATCCAAAAGGTTTGACAGAAATAATTGTTACCCTTATTTTTAAAATTTAGGCTGTGCAATAAAATTTTTTAATATACAGTACGTATGCTCGGTGGGGAGTTTTAATTTTTCACATATAAATTTCTAGCTTTTATTGTTTAATTAGGCAGTGAATTTGGTAATCATTTAATATAAATATTACTTTCTAGGGGGTTTTCTTAAGCAAGGTCAATCACTGGCCTTTCAGTTTTAGAGATATGACATACACAACCCTAGATTGATGTGACTAGAAAACACATCAGAATGTGTAGTCTCTGAATCCATTCAGAAAATAATTGCAGAGTTTTATCTGTCTGTGTACATAAAGAGATGCCTAGAATGATGTTTACAAAAATGGTTTCCTGTATAAGAAAACTATAAGAAAACTTGATCTATGCTGTAAAAATGAATTCTCCAATAAGCAAAATACTTGAGTATGTAAAATTTTAGTCAAGGTATTTTAAGAAGAAGGTATTTCAAAGCAACTATCCCCAATTTTACTACATATTTACAGGATATAATAAGCTTATGAGTTCTCATACGCAAATATTCCTCTGTGCCTGCTCTTTCAGAAATGTTCCTTGGCACGATCCTTTCTGAAGACTCTTTTTCCATCTGAGATTTGGGAGCTAATCTGTATATACCTTGAAATCATTGGCATTAATTGGGATTATCCTTTTCTAATTTTTCCGCCACCAAAAGAATATAATTTAAATTCTAGGAAGAATATTTTCTTAATTCTGTCATGAACATGATATTAAATTGATGATACATTTTTAAAATTATTTTAAAAATATTATTCTAATAGATTTCTCATTTGCTAAATCCACAATTCATAAACTATCAATCTAGTAGTAGTTTAAGATCCTTCTTTACAGTATCATTTAGAGAAAAGCTATTGTGCAATTGCCTTTTCTTGACCCGAATTGTCTTTTTATTACATATCACATATCACTTCCCCTGTTTCACCCTTTTGTGACTAATAATTATCAGTCAAAGAGGAGTGAAAAATTATGAACAAAACCAGAAAGATCTATTTCAAACTAATTACAAAAAAACATAAAATGAGTGGCTTGAATGTGTAACAAAGTAATATCCTAATATATCTAAGATAGAAATATGTCCTATTAGCTACTATGCATTATTGAGCATCGCTGTTTAGGAATCTACACAGAAAGATCATACATACATTTATTTCATAGTTGATTTGATCTGTACAGAACAAGGATTCAAATATACATTATTATAAAGTTATAATGATCAGTAGGATTAAAAATATCACGGTAGTTACTAGTAATTTCCTAAGAGGCACAAACTCCCCTTGAAGTCTTTACAAATATCATCTTCTTTCCCTCTTTCCTGTCCCTTACCACTCCACCTGACCTCCAAACTGAAATCTCTCTTACGCTGTTATCCTACAATGCCCTCAAGAAAACACATAGTATTCTTTAATACTTTTCATGCATGTCTCCCAGACTAGATTCTCAGCTCCTTGAGGAGAGGCACCTGCTTATCATCTCTGATTTCTTACTCTTAGCAGAAAGGAGGTCACAGAGTAAGCAATAAATCAAATGTTTCTGGAACAACAGAATGAACAAATGAAAGAATGGATTCATAGAAGTAACCATTTAATCAATCAAGTTTATTTGGTTGACTTGGAGGCCTCAGCAGACCAGGAAGAGTCCAATGACTTCTCTGTACCCAGAGACAGTGTCATCATGGAAAGGCATCCCTTATCAGCAACAAGCAGCCACTGGTAGAGGCCAAGCATTTATTTCAGGATTGGCACATGGCAGAACATTATAGGACTCAAAACAGTTTTTCTCAATAGTCTAGAGATTTTGTTGTTCATTTGCTCCAACTATGTCACTGCTCCAGTTCAGATGTGGTGTGAAGTGCTTATAAATATAAGAATTGTGAGACATTTATTGCCCTAGAATTTGAAACACAAATCTAAAATCTCAAAGTTGAAAAAAGTCTTCTAAACTGCATCAAAATATACTTCCTTAAAAGTATAAAGACAGTCAATAAAAAGTACAAAGATTTAAAAAGCAATACCTGTCAATTTCAAAGGGAAAAGAAATACATGGAAATGTTCATCATAAATTAATAATTAAATATTTACTAAAATTAAATTGGTTTTCATTTTAGAAAGACTGCTGATACTTCATATTCTAATTCCTTCTTCTTTTTTTGCCCCTGGACACACTGTTTAGCATTAATGTCTTTATTCTAAATAGGATAATTTGATTTGATACAGTCAACTCTAGAACATTTATGAACCAGTTTTGTTTTTTTTTTAGATTTTGCATATTTTGGTTGCTTTTCCTGCTGCATTTAGATATCATAGTTTAGACACTATAGGACCATTCACTTCAGATAATGTTATCAAATCATTAATTAAGGAAAATATTAGGTTTGTATCTTGCCAGCAGTATTTTTCTTTGATGGAACTATTTGTTGAATTTATATGCCAAAATGAGAAGATGTTGGATAACTATGGATTATAACTAGTCCTATGTTCCTGGTCTCCACCAGGAATGCATAGAAACAGAAAATTATTGGATGACTACTGCTGAAAACATTCTGAAAACTGAAAACAAGGCAAAACCTTTTTAAGGCTGTGGACTCAATACACTGGGATTTATACAAAAAGCCTTCATAAAAAGGTTATTTATTAAGTATTGTAAAGTATTTGCATAATTATGAAACTAAACAATTTTAATGAATTATCAATCAAAATGTATTAAGATAAGCTTCAGGGCATGGCAGCTTTATTTGATCTACACATCTTTCTTTAATATCTATGTACATAGAAAGCTGTTTTATATCCATAATAAAGTGCTTTCGTTGAACAAATTATAAACAAGTAATACTTTTGTTGGGATTTGAATAGATAATATAGTACTTTCATATACTCCCCATATCTGGGATTGCTTATTCTGGGCTACCACTCTGTGACTAGTACCTGAAACATCAAGTGAGTGAATCCCGCATTCTCTAGCCATTGACCACGCTCTCACAATTTCCTTACTTCCCTTATCCTTATTTTGCCTCTGGCCCCTGAAGACATATGTGCTTCGGAATCTTGCTCGAGGTCCTGAAGAATTTTATTTTCCTATTCTTTGAAAGAAGGCACAGAATTCTAGAGTTGAAAGAAACTTCAGAGATTTTGTAGTCTAGGTAACTTAAAGCTGCTGTTTCACAGTAATTGAATAGTATCAACACTATTCGTGTGTGGCAGTTTGAAATTATTTTATGAATTCCAAAAAGAAAAAGATTATGTTTTTAAACTAATCTGTTCTTGGGCCCGGCTAGATAGCTCAGTGGATAAAGAGCTCGCTGGGAAACCACATGGGAGGCCCTGGGTTCGGTTCCCGGGGACCTCTCCTAGGGGGCAGACCGCCTTGAGAATGGCAAGCCGCCATGGGCGGGCCGGAGCCGCCGTGGGCAGGGCAAAAAGCTGCCACGGACAGGCAAAAGCCGCCACGGGCAGGGCAGGT